>CM037851.1:237006083-237031083 GCA_021234595.1 Delia radicum
TAGATATTTCTTATGGTTTTAATGAAAACTAATGAACTAAAATCCCTTCAGCGAATACAAAACAAGGCTCTGAAATTGGTACACAACCTTCCAATTACATATCCAACTGTTTCACTGCATGCTGATAAATGTCAAACAATTTTATCAATTTATGTCTTTAAATGCTTGTACAACATCGGACATCATACAATACAATTTCAAAGGACTCAATATGCAATCAATTCAAGAAGAAATGAAAATTTAAGAGTAGCTTGGTGTATTGTTGGAAACAAACAAGCAACGTATAGAGTTTCTGGCTAGGAATTCTGTAGGACGATCAACGATAATCGTCCACTTTTCGATGTTAAATTATGACAATATTACATACAAATTTTAAATTAAGTTTTGGTAAAAAACAACAATTTTCTAGTTTAACGTTTTTATAAGAAACATCGTCAACACGATATCAAATTAGGTATTGTTTTGACGAAACGATATCGTTTTTCTTAGAGAATCTGTCCCCTGGGTAGTCGTGAGTCGACTTGCCTCAAAATTTAAAAAATTAAAATAGAATTTCAAAGTTTCAACAATTATTAAGAGTTTATATTTTGCAACATATTGAAGAACTTTAGATGTAAGCTGTGGTATAGAAATCCTCATTTCTCGTTTTATATACACTCAAGGAATTTTGGATTTAAATATTTGTAGTTGTTTGAGTTTAAATGAAAAAACAGTAATTTTTAGAAGAAATTTAATTTTTTACTACATATGTAGTTCATTTCAAAAAACAAACCACATAAAATTACTGTATTATGATTTTGCATTCATTATACAGTAGTTTTTTTTTTCTTTTTATAATAAAACAAATAAATGTTTGTTTATTTTTTGCTGCATATGTTGTTCAATTTTACTACAATTGTTTTTAATTTTTTGAACATTAGAAAACAAGTGATAATGTTAGTTGAATGTACTGAAATATGAATCGTCATTCCTTTAAGTGAAATTTCATTTGTTTTTAACTACATTTGCAGTGGTCTTCACCTACATAGTATTCTAAGTGTATGTATATATATATGTATATATAAATGTGTGTATATATCAAGTTTTTTGTTGTTTACTTTATATAATAATTTTTTTTTTTTATTAATTAATAACACTACTCAACAAAATGAAAAAAATTTCATGTACTCCGGATGCGATAATTTTTTCTGTGTAGATAACCTTGACATGAGCTCGAAAAACGCAATAAAAATTTTTTTTTTTCGTTTGGTTTTTGTTTTATTTTTTTTTTTTAAATTTTAAAAATTTTTTTTTGGTTAATTTGTTTCGTCCGGCATAACTCGGGAACCACTAGCCCGATTTAATTGAATTAAATTTTAAAAAATTTAAAATTACAATTCCCTTAATCTGTTTATATATTGTTTTCCTATACAAGCAACAGTTTCCAAGTTAAAAATGAATATATAAAGGAAAAAACTTATTTTTTGCCTAAAGATTTAAATTTTTTTTTTTAAAAAATCCATAAAAAATCCCAAATGAAAAAAAATGTCAAATCTTATTACTTTTACGTAAAGTCACATAACCTATGAGCAAAATGAGACAAAGATCATGAAAATCGATGCACGCGTTTCGCTTTTATTCGCAATTGAGTAAAGGTATGAATTTCAAAAATTTGCTCGACATATGCACAACTTTGTCTATGATAAGGTTTTTTCTTTTTTATTACAAAAAAAATTAAAATTTGTTGGGTGACAAAAATATATGACTTTAAATTAAAAAACAATTCGATATATGTACAAGAAATTATCCTAAGGATATCAACATTAATTAATTATAAAAAAGTTTTAAAAAAAAATATCTAAACACAAAAATAAAAACCTTCAAATTAAAAATAATTATGTGCTTTTGTCTTTCTTTTATATTGTTGTGGGTTTGTTTCTCTTATCAGGAACCAGATATAGTCCCCCATCATAGCTTCGTTCCAAAATCCTTGGTATCGGTGCTCAATTTCTTTCATTTGCTGATGAAAACGCTCACCATGCTCGTCACTCACATCGCCCAGGTTGTCCGGAAAGAAGTCCAAGTGCGAGTGTAGAAAATGTATCTTAAGCGACATATTTGCTCCAATTTTTTTATAATTTTGGAGTAGTTGTTCGACGATCTCTCTGTAATTTGAGCTTTTGTTGTTTCCAAGAAATCCGGAAACAATTTGCCGAAATGAGTTCCAAGCTGCAGCTTCATTTGGTGATAAAATGTGTGTCACTTAGCTGTACGTAGCACCTTGGACATAGATAGGGTTGCCATATTTGAAAAGTGAAAAAAAAGTACATTGATGAAAAAAAAACAGTACTTTTCAAAAAAAAACAGTACATTTTTGTATTTATTGTTAACATAACTTTTACTTCAATACATCACATATTTATTTAAAATAAGTTAAGTAAAATCGTAGGTAAAATCAACAAAAAAATTTTTGTAGATCTTTAACGAAATTTTGTCAATTTTTTTTTAAGATTTAACAAACTTTATTCAAATCAACAAAATTTCGTCAAGTTTACATCCTCTAAAGAAGTAAAATTGACTAAATTTCATCAAATTGACTAAATTTCGTCAAATTGGCTAAAATTATTAGTTTGGACGCCATTACTTTTTGCATTGGGCAGTGTCATGAAAAAAAATTGTGTTTACAAACATCCATTGCTTGAAAAGTAAACAAACCAAACTTATATACATATGTACAAAGAAACGAAGTGGAATTAATACAGGGAGATTCAAAAAATTTATATAAAAAACTATTGTACACACGAAAAAAAACATGGTTAAAAAAATATATATTCTTTGTACACGCAAAAAAACTTGTTTATATAAAAATATGTAAAATATACAAAAAAAACTGTACAAAAACAGTACAAATCCAAAAAAAACAGTACTTTTGCGTACTGTTTTAGGTGTTGTGAATAAAACAGTACATTTTTCAAAAAACAGTACATGTACTGTTTAAAACAGTACGAATGGCAACCCTAGACATAGAGCACTTGGTGTCCACCGCTCATCTATGTTTGAGACCTTTAAATTGAAGCTCTCTTCAAATGAATCTCTCAATTTAGGTGAAAAACAGCGCTTGTTTTTTTCAGAAACGTATTCTCCGCACATGTAACAAAAATTACTTGGATTGGTATTGCATTCAAATACTCGCGAACGTTTGCTCATTTTAACTATCGCGTTCGTCGACACTTGTTGAATGAGTAAAATCGATCAATGAAGACCTATTTATACTGTGTATTGTTTAGTATTTTACTGACAGGTACTTATAAATGGGTGTATATTTTTTTACGGTGGCTACATACCTGTTTCACCATGTGTGAGTCTTAAATTTTCCGAATAATGACCACCCTTTAATGTGGGTTGCATTTCTGTAAAAAAATCATACAGGTAGTCACCGGAAAACCCAAATAATTAAAAAAGTCCCCTTTCCTTTTTTCCTTTTAATTGTTCACGCACATTTATTAGCGTTTATTACTTTGCTTACGCAATCATAAAAATTAAATAACCCTTTGTTTATTCCGTTTTGTTAATTCTGAGAATCAAAAAGAAAAAACCTTACCATAGACAAAGTTGTGCATATGTCGAGCAAATTTTTGAAATTCATACCTTTACTCAATTGCGAATAAAAGCGAAACGCGTGCATCGATTTTCATGATCTTTGTCTCATTTTGCTCATAGGTTATGTGACTTTACGTAAAAGTAATAAGATTTGACATTTTTTTTCATTTGGGATTTTTTATGGATTTTTTAAAAAAAAAAAATTTAAATCTTTAGGCAAAAAATAAGTTTTTTCCTTTATATATTCATTTTTAACTTGGAAACTGTTGCTTGTATAGGAAAACAATATATAAACAGATTAAGGGAATTGTAATTTTAAATTTTTTAAAATTTAATTCAATTAAATCGGGCTAGTGGTTCCCGAGTTATGCCGGACGAAACAAATTAACCAAAAAAAAATTTTTAAAATTTAAAAAAAAAAAAATAAAACAAAAACCAAACGAAAAAAAAAATTTTTATTGCGTTTTTCGAGCTCATGTCAAGGTTATCTACACAGAAAAAATTATCGCATCCCGAGTACATTTTGACTGTTGACTAGTGTAATCATATAATTACAAATTATATACTATTACCCTAACCGAGCACTAGCTACTATGGCCTTCGGCGCGTTGTAGCGAAAACAGACCAGTGCCTTTGATTGGAATCGAACCCACGATCCCCGCACTGATAAGCCAGCACGCTACCAACTAGCCTACCGGGGCGCACTTATATAATATTAGCCAACTCGCCTCCACAATGCCTATAAGACGCTGAGTCACTACTATTGTAAATAAACTTTTATCTGAAATTAAAATTATGAAAAAAATCATGTCTTCCAAATTACACAGAATGTTGTGCAAGCACTCTCCTGAACCATATTAATATTTTAATTTCTAGTTTTTCCTAAATTCGTTGTAATTTTATCGCAGTTTCAATTTGAGACTTTTTGTAAAATGCATGGCGTTCAAAACATAATATCTATCAGTGTTGCCAAGTTAGGAGGTTTCCCCGTAGATTTCCGTGGTTTTTAGTCGTTTAGGGGATAACAATTTGTTAGGCTGAAGTTTGGGGGGTAAAAATCGGATCCAAAGTGTTAAATTTTAAAATTTGTCGGTTAGATTATTATTTTTGTCCAATCATTTGCATAATTTAAACTTTTTTTTAGATTGTTGCTAAAATTTAAAACACTTTCAGATGTTGACTGTGACAACAGTAAAATTCTAACGAGAATAGTGTATTTTAACATTTGTATTCAAAGAATTTGATATAAAAATTAAAACATTTTGCAGATTTTAGGAAAAATTATTTTTAGGGTAATTTTGTTGGTAGCAGAGTAAATCTAGATGGTTTTTTGGGCAATTTAGGCTGATTTGTTAAATTTAGAATATAAATAGAGAATAACAAAATATAAGCAAACTGAAAGTGAGTGTTTTAAGCAACAATTTTGTATCAACTTGTTGGAAAACATTTTTTAGTGCATCAAAAAATGTTTTCTCTTTAATTTTTTCTCCCAGTCTAAAGCTATAATTTTGCCGAATAAAGAAAAATAAAGTTCCAATTTTGTTTCGGAGATATAGCCGTGAGAAAAATTGCATGTTCTTCAGAAAAAACAAGTTTTAGCCAAAATATACATGAGGCTATAAAATCTGAACAGCACCTAAACTATCAAAACGCAAATGGGGTTTTGTTAGTTTCGACAAGCACTTCGAGAAATTCCACACGAGAATGAGTTTGCACTCGATGACTTCAAAAATGTTGCACTGTGTAATAGTAAAATACGTTTTCTTGTAACAAAAAAAAAAAAAAATTTCCTATATGTACAAAAACCAGTCCCCTAGTCCGCCCATTGTTACCAGTAACAGGGCATTATGAATGTCCTGGAAGCAGGATCAAAAAATGAATAGCAGTTTTTTTATACTTAGGTCATTACTAAATCATACGTAAAATGTCTATTCAAAATTGAACAAAAAAATTTCCGGTTTAATCTTTAGTATATCTATCTATATTTGATTACTTGAAGACTCAAAGTATTTAAACTAAACTTCCCACTACGAATGAAACGCAAAAAAAAAGCCCTCAATTCTCATTAAACCCAGTGTTGCCACTTCATGTGTAATTACACATATCATGTGTAATTTTTCGTTTCATGTGTAGCCCATGTGTAATTGGCTGCATGTGTAATTCATGTGTAATTTAAAATTTTTACGTTTTTGAGCACTATTTATTTATATTACTTTGTTGTTTAAAACAGTTTCCAACACTTGGTTTAAAAAAAGTATGTACATCTCTTTCTATCACAAAACAATTTGTACAATATGAGTCTTTAAGAAGTTTTTTAAGACTAGAAGTTTTTGATGATCCCTCCAAGACTACTGAATCGATGTTATAGGCATTAGATGATGAAAAAACCAAAATTTATTTCGAATTTTTATCGTATGCCTTAGAAATTTTAACTTCATTTAATATTCTTTTTCAATCAAAAAAGCCAGCATTGTATAAAATGAAATCCGAAATAAAGCAAATAATGGAAACTTTTTATTCAAATTACATAAAAGTGGATGTTTTAAAATCCCAATCCTTATGGGAAATCAACCATTCAGATAAAAATATATATATAAACGTTAATGATATATACATTGGCGTTAGTGCTCATGAATCTTTGACGACAAGCTCTAATTATGAAAAAACAAGTATACTTCAAGATTGTCGGGAGTTTTATATAGACACAATTCGGCAAATAAAAACAAGATTTGGTTTTAGTGATGATATTTATACCATTGTGGATATAGTTGATCCAAAAATTGCACAATCTTTTCAACCTCAAACTTTGTATTTGTTTAAAAAAAAGATTTCCTTCCTTCAATATTAATTTACAACAACTTGATAATGAATGGCAACAGCATGCACATTTAGATTTTAACAAATTCCTTGGGAGACAGATTATTTCCTACTTTGCAAATAGTTATTAACTATATTCTTATTTAAGAAATAAACTGTCATCTGATACCATTTCATCGATTTTATTTACGAAAGAAGGAATTCATAGAAATGGCGGACCAAATTTTGAGCCTACTCAAAACATGATGAACAAAAATTGGAAACTTTAAATATCTCGAAAACGGAATTTAATTTCACTATAAATTTAATCTCAATATTTAATTTCTTTATTTTAAGTTTAAATTACTTTATAAAATGGTATATGAAATAAAAAAATCGTTACGTTTTTTAAAAATTAAACAAAAAAAGGCATTTTTTGAAAATTCAAACAAAAAAAACGTTATTTTGTTTCAAAAAGAAAGCATGTGTAATTTGTGATTTCATGTGTAATTTTGGCACGATCCATGTGTAATTTGCGATTTTGTTGGTGGCAACACTGATTAAACCCCAATAAACACCCATGCTTCTACGGTATCTCCACAATAGTCTCTTACTTTTTACATATTTTCATGTATTTTTTTTTTTTTTTATTTAAGAAATTATAAATTTTATTCATATATTTTTTGTATAGGTTCTACACATCATTATAACTTGACCTACATTTTAAAAGCAACATCAAGTCAACCTAAACTACCAACGAACAACTTTAAACAGTGGGTTTCTATCCACCGCAGTCTCTCTCAATCTGCTCTCTTTTTATTTGTTCGTTAACTCGCACCGAGTAAATGAAAACATGTTGCAGAAGTTTAAATGTTTAAATTAATTTTTATCACGTTTTTGAATAATAATTTAATAATATTTTTGTTTATCTCAAATATTAACGATGAAATCTGCAAGATAAATTCGAAATATATAAAATTTTAGTGGAAAATAACGAAATATAAGCAAAATAAAGAGTGAGTGTTTTTAAGCAACAATTTTTTTTTTAACAACATGTTGCAATTATTTTTTAGTGTAAAACAAATGTTTTCATTTATTTACTCGAGTTCGGTATTTTGTTGCTGAGAGGCGTAGGAAGTGTAGTCTATCTATTTGTATATACTCTTTGCTTTAACTGATTCAAAACTTAACTGTTGTTGTTACTGCTGCCGTTGTTTGATATCTTTGACGTATTCACTATCATTCATATAGTTGTCGTAGTTAGTAGAGTATTGTTATTGTATTTAATAAGAGAAAATAGAGAAATTTACACAACGGTAATTTCAGAGCTGATTCATAACGTTTTGTAGCCAGGCTTGCCAGACTTAGGGTTTTGTCTCCAAATTTGTGAATTATTTGTTGGTCTTCGGGAAAGTCATTTTTAATTGGGGACAGGGGCCTTTTTGAAGATTTTGGATATTTAAAAACATTTTTGGGGATATTAGAAAAGTTTGACAACTATTTTAATTGAATACAGATTTATCATAAAATCAGTCTACACCATTTCTACTTGTTATTCAAAAAATAACAAATGCAATTTCAAAATTGCATTTGAATTTCAAAATCAAATTCCATATATTCTATTTTAAATTCAAAAAATAGCAATTGAAATTCAAAAATCTCATTTGTAATTCAAAAAATAACATGTTATTCAAAAATTCACATTTGTTTTTAAAAAAATCACATTTGGTTTTCAAAAAATACCAAATGTAATTCAAAAATCCAATTTGAAATTGAAAAAAAAAGCATTCGTAATTCAAAAAAATTCCAAATGTAATTCAAAAAATACAAAGTCGAGTTCTAAAAATTTTTTGAATAACATCCCAGCAAAAAATTTCCAAAAAGGTAAGCGGGTTTGTAATCAAGCATTTTAGGCAGAACACTTTCCTCACTAGATTACCTACTCGATTCTTTTTACAGGGCGTGAGACTAAAATAATTGATTCTTTAGAATTGATTATATTTTTACCGAAGAACCATTTACTTTATATTTCTAAGAACTACATACATTTTTTAATAAAGCAAAAGTTCCATTGTAAAACTACGAAGTACTTACACAAAAAAAAAAAAAAAATAGTTCACTAGAAAAAATAAGAAGTACTTACATTAAAAAAAAAAAAGAAGTAGTTCTATAAGTAAATTCAACTTTTACTCACACGTGATTCTCCTAAGTCACTCAAATATAACGATCAAAACTCATACGCAAATAAAATCCTAAAAAGTGAAACATAGAATTGTTATGATAACATGGGTTTGTCATAATTTTGGAGCTATAAAACACAAAAATATAAATTTTTCAAAAAAAGAACGATTCAAAATTAAAAAACAAAAATATGACTCACGCACAATCACCCTCGAAAATTTTTTTTACACTCACTCACGATAACGTCAGTAATTTCAACTTCCACTCACAATTTTCTGCTCATGTGCGTAATTTCTGTTTTTAGTATTATTTTAATGCAAATAAAAATTTGTTTGAAAAAATATATAAGATAAATTTTTTAAAGTTGTATAACTTCTTTTTTAAAAATGAGAAACTACTTCCAATGACGTCCTTTTATTCAGAAAAAGTATATGATTACTCTTGATCACAAAAAGTTAAACATATAAGTTAATAACATTGTTATTTTCCGTTAAGTAAATAATTACTTTGTTATTGAGTTCATGCTTTCTGGTTTAAATTTAAAGAATTGATTACAATACTACTTGCTTTTTTGACTCTATCGTTGGAATGAGTTTGGTATTGCAGTTACTAAATTTGGCAATGAGATATGTAAGCAAGTGTGGGCAATATCTTCTTTTTGGAATGTGTAATTTTTTCCTGGAATTATTCAAAAAATACCAATTATAGTTCGAAACTAAAAATCCTGAATAAAAAACACAATAGAAATTCCAAAAAACATCAAATGTAATTCAAAAAATATTAGTTAAAATTTTATTGATACTTTTTGAATTACATTTAGTATTATTTTACTATCATTTGGTATTTTTTAGTTACGTTTAGTATTTTTTGAACTACTTTTGCGTTTTTCTGAATTACATTTGTTATTTTTTGAATTTCAAATTGTATTTTAGAATTATATTTGGAATTTTTATGAATTTTAAGTGTTATTATTTAATTTCAACTGTAATTTTTTGATTTTGACATTTGTAATTATTTGAAAAACAAATGCGATTTTTGAAAAACAAATGTGATTTTTTGAATAACATATGGTATTTTCTGAAAAACATATGGTATTTTCAGAAAACCAAGTGCAATTTTGAAACTACATTGGTATTTTTTTAAATTGATGTGTGATTTTTTGAATAACAAGTGAATGCCTATATGGCACCTGCTTTTCCAAGCAGCTTTCTCGGAGTTTTTCTACAAAAAAAATTTAAATTTTCTTAAAACATTTTACAGAAAACACCTGATAAATTGTCATATAGATTTATGCGAATAAATTTACGATTAAATTAATTAAAAATGAGCTATATATTACTAAAAGCTAAAATTTTTGTATGAAAGCTGTTCATCCAAAAGACATATTTTTTGACTCTATTGACACTATTAAATTTTCGGAGTTATTTGCTTACCATTTTTTAGAAAACTCCCTTTAAACCTGAAGGCTCGTTTAGGACTCCCAGAATAGGAACCGACAGAAATGTTCCAAACTTTCGCTTGGTTTTTACCGATTAATAATTCAATTTAGATTTTATTTTTAGGTATTAAATAAATTTTTTTAAAACGTAGAAAAAAAACATGAATAATAAATAAATAAATAAATAATAAAGATTAAAAAAATATTTTTATTTATCCGATTTTTTTTAATTAAAAAACATCTGAAATTGAAAGTCATTTAAATTTAATGGGGTTTTAACAGAGGTAATTAAAGTCTAGAGGTTTCCTTGCAAAAATGTAAAATAGTACGAAAAATAGTTATGAATTTGACTGATTTTCAGAACTGCACCATTTTTAATTATCAATTGCATTTCAGATTTACAATTGAATTTCAGAAACTACCTATTGTATTTCAGAAATTGTTAATTGTATTTCAGAAATTGTCATTTGTGTTTCTGATGTTTTTCAATTGTTTTTCCGAAGTAAAAATAAAAAATTTGTAAACATTTCTGGAATACAATCGATCATTTCTGAAATACAATTTATAATTTCGGGAACACAATTGATAAATATGAAATACAACTGATCATTTCTGAAATTTAATTTATAACTTCTGAAATACAGTTGAAAATGGTGTAGTTTGCAGTTATATTGCTATTAATTAAAAGCCAATTGTAAAAGCCAAAGTAAATTTGAGCTATTTTTGCAATGCATTTGAGCTCTGACTAAACTAAAAGTTATAATGTTGAATTTGGGGATTTTTTTTGAGGATATTTGATGACTTGATATCAATGTCTGACAAGCCTAGTAAATGTGATCAAATTAAATAAAGAATTTAACTCATCTATTTTGTTCTAATTTTTTTCTGATTGGGGATTTTTTGGGGATATTTTTTGGGGACAACGTAAAAAAGTATTTGGCAAGCCTGTTTGTAGCTGACGTTGTTCCTGTACAGTAGAGTACAAGCTTTTTTCGATTCGAGAATAAATTCATTTACATTATGTTTAATTGAATGGAAATGTGGCTTTCGAAGCTAAAAAGGAGCATACCGTATCAATGTCAAACTGTCAGTATTTATTGTCCAGAATAAATAACAATCTTAAAAAAAATTTTATTTTCAGAAAGTGACAAAAGTGAAAACGTTGAAAAATTTAGCGCTCATTTTTATATCTTATTTATAATAGTTGAATTAGCCCCCATAAAGAAAATTATGAAGTACGGTTACTACGACTCAAATTCGGTTATTACGAATATCAGTCGATTGGTAGAAAAGAATATTAGTTTTTACAACAAAGTTCGGTTAATTCAACTGAATTTTAGTTGCAACACCTAAAATATTCAGAAATCTAAAGTAAATATCGTTGTAAAAGGTGTTTTTTATACATGTATAGAAGTTTAAGCTGGCAACACTTTTTAAACTGGCGGCCATTTTGTCAGCTGTCAAGTGATTTATGTTTATTTTGGTTTGACAATCAGTCTATCCGCCATCGTGCACAGGAATTGGATATGTGTCCATCCACCTTATGGAAGATTGTGCAGAAAGATCTTGGTTTGGTGCAACAATTGAATCCACTCGATCACTTGGCAAGGCGTAGATTCGATTAATAGGCCTAAAACCAGATTGCCATAAGCGATTTTCATAAGCGAATTTTGTTTAGCGATGAAGCTCACTTTTGGCCGCTGGACTATTTTCTGTATGGATATGAGAAGTCGCTAGTATACGCCGATAAGCCCGAAGCGATTGACCACTTGGAGGACAACACTCGCCTCGTTATTGCCAATATACGGCCACAAATGTTGGAAAAAGTCATCGAAAACTGGACCTCCAGATTAGACTTCGTCCGAGCCAGCCGTGATATTTAAATCATAATGCCAGAAGATTATCTTTCGAATAAAGTAAATTTCATGTCAATTTAAAAAATTCATGTTTGTTTTATTCCATTTCAAATTTCTATACCTCTATAAAAAAACGCCCTCTATTTGTATGAATTTTAAAATAATATTAGAAAATATTTTGTACACATTGTAATGTAAAGAAATGTGTGTTGAAATTACTTTTGGAAATATTAAATTTTTTGGCTGAATTGTACTTAAAAAACTATAAAAAGAGTTTTTTTTATGTATTAAAAATACAAAAATAGTTTTTTGAACTTTCTATATTTTCATATATTTCGTTAGAGTATTGTTCTACCTCTAGTCCAATATCTAATGTGGTATTATCTATTAGATTTAATTGTTTGCTTTTTAAAAAGTTTGATAATTTTCATGATAGACAAAACAATTGTTTCATAGTCATCACCCTAACATTCAGTTGTCACCAATCGGAAAACGATGATTGGCTTAACCCAAACTGCGACGTTACATACCGCATGCAAAATTAACTTTTCGTAGTTTTTGTAAAAACAGAATTTCAGCTGTTCTGAGACAACGCGAAGTTGTTGTATGCTCACACAAAAGAGTTAGCTTCAACTATAAATATGCTATAACTTAATATTGTACATTTTTAATTTATGACCCCGATTGTACATCTCTGTGTCGCTAACAAGGAAATTACGTTAGTGCGAACCTTTTTAGCAGCCCAATCTCATTATAATGTGAGATGTATTTTAAAGATCTATCTGATGGAGAAAAAGTTTGAAACACAAACGTTTTGAATAATTTTAAAGCACATTTTTGTTCCTAAATATCTATTTGGGCCGATTTATGTGCTACCGGAAGTTAATTAATTGTGTTCGCTCTATTACACTACCAAAATTCATCGAAATTTAAAGGAACCCATTGGAATAGTTTCCTTGTTAGTTATTTTGTTAAGCTTCTTCTTCTTCTTCTTGATATATTTTCTTTTATTAATACCTAATGCAAACGCATTAAGAAAAACTCTAAGGCCGAGTTTTTGCGATGGCAATTAAACTCGTTTTAGTTAAACCGGCAACAAATTTTGTGTGTCATTTCCAATTTTATTAACAAAAAACTTCTCGCAACCACTTCATTTTGTTTTTAATTTTGAACATTATTATCACACAATTAAATAAAACACATTTTAGAAGCCGTATTCCATTTACAAACTTCGTTAATCTAACTTTAAAGATCATCTGCAACCCAAAAACTAGGCCTAAATGACTTTCATTCAACTGTAATATTTAACTTTTTCCGCTTAATACACATGATTAACCCATTTTTTTACCAAGCCTACATTCCGAACGAAATTTTTGACAAAACCTGCATTTTGAGTAAATTTTTTAACCTAATCGCGCCCTCTAGGGGTGGTATAACTAATGAAATTTAAACTTTCAAGCTTCGTACGCACTGAAACGGTTAATATTTTTTTAAAATCTATTTTTTATGTCTTATGCTATAAACACATTGACGACTGCAGCTACACGACTACAGCCTGTCAAAAATAAAATACACACGTTTATATGAAAACGATTATTTTGGGACCAACACAGCTACACGGCTACCCGACTACTTTTGCCGCTGTAGTCAACTTAGGAAAATTTTAATTTTTGTTGGCTACAAAACAAATAATGTATTATAAATAAGTAATTGTATTTTTAAGTCAACTTTATATACGTGTCTACCACCATGCATGTTGTTCTATCTTAATAAAGCAAAAAAAAGATGTAATTGGCACTACTGAAGTAAAAATTCATTTGTATAAAAAACAGCTGTTTACTATGTTACTGTCGTTTCCAAAATAATAAGTAGCTGACCACACGGCGACGATTGCAGTGAACGGCATTTGTAGTCATGTAGCTCTGTAGCCTGCTGTGGTCTATGTGTTTATAGCATTAACAAATCATATGTATATCTATAAATAAAATTTCACAAAATTTTGATTTTTTTTTTACGCATTATTTTCAAGATTTTTTTTTTTTAATTTTGGCATTTTTAAACAGTTTTTTAAAATTGTTATTTGGCCTTTAATCGCTCTAATTATTATGTTCCTTTGTTGGTTGAGAGAAAATAGCACTTTTTTATATTAAAAACAAAAACGGATAAATTTTCCTCATACTTTAATTTTTAAAATTACGGAAAAATATTGATTAGATTAATTAATTTTTTTCAACAAGTACATGTTGAAAAACTAAAAATTTTTTTTTTTTATAAATACAACATTTTTGGTCTTCAAAGTTTAGTAACGTCATGATGCTTGTTAGTAAAAGACCCTAGCGACGTTTTTGATTACTATGACGAATGGAGCAAAATTAATAGGTTTTTTGTTAAATCTCTGCTTAGCATGGAGGCTCTAGCTTTTCCAAAACGTCGGGTTCTGATGAGATCTTTAGCCAGATCGAAATACTAGTATCCAAATAGCTAACATGTTTGATTTGCTTTATTTTTGTAAATATACGGAGGTTGAAAGCTCGTTATAATTTGGAATAAAATATTTTTTTTTTTTTTTTTTCTAAAAGTTTATTTATATGTCTTTATCGATACCAATAGATCTCGTTTATAATGCCGGTCTTTCTTATAATTTTAAATATTTTTTGAAAAAGTGCTTTCAAAAAAAGCGAAAAATTATTTCTGTTTCAAATCATTATAGAAATTTTTTAAACCACATTTGTAGACAAGACTCCAAATTTTAATATGCTTTTTACTGCATATATATTCTCAAAAATGTGTGTGTCTTTAAAGACATGTTGGTAAAAAATTGGTTAATATCCCAGTGTAGAAACGGTAATAACACGGGATTATTTTAATTCAAAAATAAATACGTTACCCATAAGTACTCATTTTTATCATTATTTTAAATATAAAGTAATGATTTCAAAATTTTTGAAAATCTAATTTTAGACTCAAAAGCAAATTATTTGTGTTTTTATCTGTTAAGTATAACATGTTGAGATAGATCAGATGGTAGAGCGCTTGAATGACAACCTGGAGTCCCAGTTTCGAATAACATGTGGACACATTTTATTAAAAAAATTTTTTTTATTAAATTTAGTTTTTTTTTTTAATTTATTTTTAGAATCATTTGTTCTATCCATACTGGTTATCATATAGGTAACCACATATTTTTCTATTTTTTGTAAGGTGTTTAGTAATGATACGTCATTATTTTGCGCGACATTTCCATGTGAAAGTAAAGACATTTGTAATTACAACTGTAAGTACTTGTCATTAGCAAATATGTACTTATATAAATAACTATGGAAATGCTTTTCTACACTGGGATACAGCACAAACTTAGCAGTACTCAACTCACTCACTCATTCGCTACATAGTCCATGTTTGTCATATGAATGAGGAAATCCAAAACTAGGTAAAAGGTTAATAAACTTCAAAAAAAAAAGAAATATAAATACACATTTTTTGTGGGCTTCTTTCTCGTGGTTGCTATAATCGTATAGAAAACATTGGTGAAGCTTTTGTTTATTACATTGTAATTGTATACCCGTTTGCAGACAAAGTGACCGACCGGCCTCCGCCTCCGTCCCTAAAATTATATACCTGTTGTATCAAGGGGCATATTAAAGAAATTTCTCGTTATTGTATTTTATGTGTTTTTTTTTTTTTTTTTGTAAAGAAACTCTTTTCGATCAATTCATTTTCGTGGGTATATGACGGTTTATTTAAAATTCAAGTTTTTAGCTCAAAGCTCTGGAGAAATCTGGAGTTTTTTTTTAACTTTATTGGATAAATACTTTCTGTGATTGATTATAATGTATTTAGTTCATATTTATTTTCAGTTGGTTTTTTTTTTTTAAGTTTTAATGGGGAGAAAGAAGTTTCTTTCTTGGTTGATATGATCGATTTCGTTTGGGTAAACACAAAAAATAAAAAGAAAAATACAAATTGATGCGCATTTATGTTTGGGTGAAATGGAATGATGATATCAGATAACATACATTTGGAATGCTTTTTGTAAGACAAAACGCTTCACAAAATGTGTGGCCGTTGGAGATAAGGATGATATTTAGCGTAGACTGGGGCGCAAGTGCTGTCGTTACATAACTAATACATATTTAGGAAAATTGTATATAATCTTTAGATTTACCAGGGATGGCAGGCAATACCGCTAAAATACAGTTATCGATTCAAAGCCCTTTCAACTGATTGTCGTTATCCATAAAACACCGTTACCGAAATAATTGAAATACCGTTATCCGTAAAATACCATTACCGATGTAACTAAAATACCCATATCCTCAAAATACCGTTACAGAAATAATTAAAATACCGTTATCGCTAAAATATCGTTACCGAAATAATTGAAATAGCATTATCTTTAAAATACCGTTACCGAAATAATCTGACAAAATCAGAAGAAATCTGCTTTCTTCTGATTTTGCTTTAAAAATATGTAGTTGTTTGGGTTGTAATACAGTTTCTTTATTTTTAATGTAAATGTCAGTCATTTGTAGAACAAATTAATTTTTTTTACTAACCTTGTAGTGCATTTAAAAAAACAAACCACATCAAATTACTGTTTTATGACTTTACATTCATTTGTTACAGTAGTTTTTTGTTATTTAAAAAAATAAATGTTTGTTTATTTTTTACTAACATATGATGAATTTCATATCAAAACCTATAAAAAAAGGCACATTTTGAACCCGACACTCTCAGATTTTGATGAAATTGAGCATACAGCTACATTTTACCTACACAAACCTCATTTTTAGAAATTGCATTTTCGAAAAATTGTGGGCGTGGCAAGGTATCGAAATATTTGAAAAATTGCTGTACACTCAAAAAAAAAAAGTTTGTAAAGTCAGCAAAAAATTTTGCTGAGTCAGCAAAATTTTAGTCAGGAGGATGCTTGCAAAAAAGTTGCTAATGTCAGCGAAATATTTTGCTGAAAATCAGCGAGCTGATTTTTAGCAACAAAATTAGTAGATTCAGCAAAAGTTTTGCTAACACTTAGAAGACACAACTGCCGAAGATAATTATAGAAACAAAACGTTTTGTTTCTATAATTATCTTCGGCAGTTGTGTCCCTTAAAAGATAGCATCATTTAGACAACCATTGATGTAAGTAATTGAAAGAAAAAGGAACCATAAACGTCTATCTAAGATGTGTGTCTTTGCTTTCGCTTTACTCTGTCTACATGTCTGTATATGTTTGTTTGCAATTTGACCACACTAGATTATTAATATATAAACATTTAGTTTAAATAAATAAATATTTTATTTTGTCTTTTATTTAATTAATAGACAATTATTTTCACAAGCCGGTGACAACGTAAAATTTAAGTTGTTTTAATCCTCAATTTTGTTTTCTGTATGAAAAAGAGAAACAAAAATCTTCCATGGTTGATTTTTTTACTGTATGTCTTATTATATTTGTACTTTTTAGTATCATATTTCTCTTCTCTATTACATCATGACATGCCGCGACATCTGCTTCATTCTGCGTATATCTTTCAATCTGGTTGTCGTCCACACTATTAATGTGCTTATCAGCACAATTTTTTTTTAGCAAAATTAATTAGTAAAATATTAGTAAATTAGTAAAGCATTAGTATAAAACAGTTAAGTGCTGAATAAGTATAACAAAAATTTTAGCTGAAAACACGATTTTAGCAAAAAATTTTGCTAAAAAATAGTATACCTGATTTACAAGACGTTTTACTAACTTTTCTACTAACTTATTTTTTGAGTGTACGGAATGGCTCAACCGATTACTACGGAATGGGTCAACCGATTTCAAAGATCTTGGTGCCATTAGAAAGGCATATAAGTCACCTTTCGAAAACATACACTGTAAAAATTTTCTATTACACTGAAAATTTTTTTGGCAAAAATAAAACTTTAAACTGGGAAAACACTTCAAAGGCCAAGTGTTTTCTTTCCAAAAAAAAATTTTTTTAGAAAGGTCTATTTAATATATATAACATATCTATAAACTAAAATGGCGTTTTTTTTTTCTTTTGTTTTTAATTTTTTTAAGTAAACGCATCTCTTGTAAACTTCCTTATATTTTGATATCATTGTGTGGCAAAAAAGAATAAAGTAGCTATACTTTGAAAGTTATACAGATTTTTTTTTTGTAATTCTAATAGACTAGAACAAGAATCGTATTATCAAATTTTTCAGACACCCCCAAAATATGTACTTACCCTAGGTAATTTTTTTTTTATTTTTATTTTTTTAGATTTAATGTATAATTTTGCGCAGCTCATACAGTTGACTTTCGGAATACTTGCTAAGTTTTCGTGAAGTTTCAAGATGCCGTTCAAGGATACCATTGGAATAATAATCAAGCCACGATACATCCGTTAGTTGTTTATTACAAAGATAACGAAAAATTAATTCATAGAACCTTTGCCATAGTATCCGATTGTAATATCCATGATAGCATAGCAGTTCATGTGTATATTTCAAAAATGATTAATTTTGTTAAGACCAATATAAGCAATTCAATTACAAAAGTTATCTACGTGTCAGATGGTGCAGGAGCACAATACAAAAATAAATACAACTTAATTAATTTATGTCATCATAAAATTGATTTCGATATATTCGCTGAGTGTCACTTTTACGCAACCAGCCATGGAAAATCTGCATGTGATGGTATAGGTGGGACATTAAAAAGAGGCGCTCGGAATTATAGCATTGCAAATAAAAAACAAATTAAAACGGCGAAAGACCTTTATCATTGGGCTTCACAAACTTATAAGACATCCATAGAAGTTGCTAATGCAGACGCTGACGACTATAACAAAACAAAAGAAGAGCTATTTTCAAGGTATAAAAATGCTAAAACTATTACAGGAACTCAAAGCTTCCATTCTTTTATACCTTTAGATGAAACTTCACGAAAAGTTAGCAAATATTCCGAAAGTCAACAGTATGAGCTGCGCAAAATTATATATAAAATCTAAAAAAATAAAAAAAAAATTTACCAAGGGTAAGTTCATATTTTGGGTGTGTTATATATATTAAATAGACCTTTCTATGGGGTGGTCTTTACCTACATTATATTCTAAGTGTACAATAATAGCTGGTCAAAATTCGGATTCAATTGTATACAATTTGATCCACTTTTTTATTCCTAATTTTTCGGATTAAATTGTATCACATTAGTTATAATTTTTTTTACTCGGGTATGTATTCATTTTAATTCATTAGGACTTCAGTTTTATATCACATAGAACTACTTAAATTTAGTAGGTATTGATTAGAAATAAAAATTGAGCGCTTGTGGTTTTATGGAATAAAAAATCGAAAATATTTAATAAATTTGGAATTAAAACAATTAATTTTTTACTGTTTACCTTGAGGTAAAGCAACTTGACTGTTTTTTAATGTTGAAAATAATATTTTAAAAAAGGAATACTTAAAATAAGTAATTACGAAATAGCAATCATCATTTATTCGCCAATACGTTAGGCCATTTGTCTGCGTATGAATGCCGATTAGATTTGTATGGAGTCAAAAAATCGCTCAACGATCAAGGAAAATTGTTTTCTAGGGTTTAAAATAAAAAACTTTGCCGAAGGAACCATACCTCTAAAACGAATTCTGATGTCCCGACTTTTGACCCGTAGTTTAAAATTTTGAAAAATCCCACTTTGACCCATTTAGAGTGCCCCTATCGAATCCAACCCAATCGAATATAATTTATACATTCATCTGCTAGAGCGTCTTCTGGAGAAGAAATAGAGACCCTAATCTTGGAAAGATTCCTCATGCTTTCTGAAATATCTCTATCCTGAGATTTGCACATTTTGCTATAAAAACACAACTAAAAAGGCCCTCTTTCAACTTAAAATTTAACCCCTTAACGGTCACCTAGAATGATGTTTTATGCATTAATCTGCTAGCGTGTCTCCCGGAGAAGAAGTAGCTCCCATAATCTTGGAGAGATTCCTCCTACTTTATGAAATATCAAAGTGGGCTTTTTCACAATTTTACCCTACGGGTCAAAAGTCGGGACATCAGAATTCATTTTAGAGGTATGGTTCCTTCGGCAAAGTTTCTTATTTTGATACCTAGAATACGATTTTCCTTGAACGTTGAGCCCGCCTAATATACACTCATAGAGTTTTCCTTCGTACTATTAATGAATGTCTTTCATTAACTTGGATTCATTAATTTAATGAATATTTTTCATTACATTATTGACAAATTCATTAAGTAAATGGAATTTTCATAAAAATTTTTTTTATTTGATTCTTTAAATATGCAATAATTTTTATACAATTATTTTTTTTTTTGACCACCAAACATTTCGTTCCATCAGATTTGAAGAGCCTCCTGCAACTATTGAAAAAAGGTATTTCAATTCAAAAATCGAAATAAGTACATAATTTTGTGTTGATTATTTAGGTCAATCGATAACGCGGTACTGTTTTCATGTTTTGGTAGCTGCGAGTTCAAGTCGAATTCAGGGAGATGTCACAAAAAAAAAAAATAGGAGAGTAAAATAAATTAATATATAAATCGAAATAAATATAAAACAGGAAACCAACAATTTTCTCCATTACAATTCATTTAATGAAAATATTTCATTAATCCAATGAAAGTTTCTTTGGGGACTTTTTAATGAAAAAAATCATTGTAGTAATGATAGATTACAATAATACAACGCACACAATTCTTATCATAACTCCGTTAAGTTCAAAATTAAAAAAAAAATCGTTGTAACACAAAGAGAAATAAAGTGCCAACCAAATTGAAAAGTAAATATGAATGCTGACAGCTTATAAATTCAGTTAGTACAACGATATTTACATTCTATTTTTGAAAATTTTGGTTGTTGCAACTAACATTCTGCTGAATTAATCGAACTCTGTTGTAAAAACTACTATAAACTTGTGTCAACTGTCTGAAATTCGTAGTAACCGAATTTGAGTCGTAGTAACCGAATTTCAGTTGGCAAATAGCAACATTTTATTTCTGCGTGTATCAAACTGAAATATGTATATATAAATGAACTTAGAAAATATTTTTAACATGGTGCTATATAAAACTTGATATGATTTTCTATAAAACCCGTTTTAATTATATATGATACTGTGCTAAAAACTGCC
Source organism: Delia radicum (assembly GCA_021234595.1). Lineage (NCBI taxonomy): Eukaryota > Metazoa > Arthropoda > Insecta > Diptera > Anthomyiidae > Delia > Delia radicum. The sequence continues at coordinate 237,027,080 of CM037851.1, forward strand.
GATATGGTATATATAAATATGTATAAGAACATACTTATTCCTATTATTTTGTATATGACGGCATATTTGAAATTATAAAAAAAAACTGAAAGTTATACATAATTATATCCACACAGATATAGCACCACACTTATCTATATATAATCATATTTGTCTATGTAAAATTATATCATTTTATATATAACTTTTTTTTACTCGGGCTTTTAAAATTATTTTTCAATATTCCCTTTTACAAAAAAAAAAAAACAACAAATTCTTAACGTATGTAAATTAATTTTTAGATACATAAAAATTATAATAATAACAGCACAATCTATAACTGCAACTGAAAGCTTTTCATATTTTAACCTTGATTGGCAGACAAGTTAAAAATAACTGCAATAGCTCGAAAACGTACATAAACATAACTAACGTACACACACAGTCAGACAAACAGTTGATTAGAAGATTTCCCTGAACTTCACATTTGTTCGTTGCAACCAACATTTAGTTAGCACAACACACACACACACACAAACATTAACTTTGTATATAAAACTAAACCTGAACCATAAAAAGCTTCTCTAACTATTTTTAGAAGCTGTCGCGTGCATATCCGACTTTGGCAATAACTAAATAGAGGAAAATAAATTAAATACTTCCTACTGCAAACTAATTGTAAAGAAAAAGCTAAAAAGACTCTATGGAAAAGATGTGGTTCTAGAGATAGTAAAAAGCTTAGATTTACTCTTAATTAAACGTAAAAGCTTTTAAAAAATGCAATTCTAAAATTGCAATAGGAGACAATCTAAAATGAGAGTTAAGAAACAATTTAAGAGTAGTAGGCCTTAATTTATAAACTTCGGTGTTTGTTGTTGTTGCTGTTGTTGTTTCAATAGAACATATGATTTGTACAACAATTTCATGGTTTACTTGATTATTATTCCACTGATCAGAGTGTGATCTTGTAATATAAGCTGAGGCACATACTCATATATCATGAGTTATAGTTGTTGCTAATATTTTACACACTTGATATTAGATTTTGTATTTGTCTGGCTTAGATGGCTGCTGCTGTTGTTGCAATAACATTGGTAGACTGACTGATCTTGATAATCATCATCATTGTGATGATGTTGATGATGTTGATCATGATGGTCATGATCATAACTACAAAAAGGCTGGTTATACCAGGAAGATCTCCCTCCATGCATCAAATGTACTTGTTTGTAACTATGAAATTTATCGTAATATATTTTCATACATTTTGAGTAGTAAAACTACTCTATTGGCATCTAAATAATTAATACGAATAGAAAATATTCTACTCTATAGTTCATGTGCATGTATTAACCAAGTTGTTGTAGTAATACAAGTTTACATGATATGAGTTACAATTTTTTTTTTTTTATATATTATTTATTTTTTATTTGTATACCGTCCACCCTAAATATAGGTAGGGTGTATATATTTCATCACACCTTTGGTACCGCCTAGAATTGTCGCCATAATAACATGATCCGACGTAGTTAAAACTCCTTGCGGATCGATTAACATGCTAGTTATTTCGACCCGACCCGACCCGAACCCGTCGATTTAAATGAACTTTGGATATGTTGTAGAGGAGGTGTTAGGGTATTAAAATTACTCAGCTTTTTTTTCATTTTAGGACCAAAAATTTAAAAAATTTGGTTCTTCAGTATCCTTGATTGTTTTAAATAAGTTCGTCAAAAGAAAAAATCCATGTTAAAGCTTTGACAGTCCTGCAATACATAATTAAATGCTAGCTTTCTATCATTATTAATTTGTAGTGTCCGACCGAACAGTTCGGCCAGAAAATGCATTTGGTCTGTATTCGGTATTTTAAAGCATTATGGACAAATTTGGCGGATGGGAAAATGTTTATTGGGCTGATTAGATGCTATTTTGAGTGTCAAATTTGAAGAAAAGTCTGTAGTTAACTGTTCGCCCTCAGAAAGTTCGTCCAAATTGAAAATAGTTCGGCGGCCGAACTTTTAACTTTATGGCCAAACTTCGGCTTTTCTCTTCAATTTTATACACAAAATCGAATTAAATCAACAAACATGTTTCCAATTCCAAAATTTGTCATCATTGCCTCTAGATATCAAAAAACCGACGAAATCTAGTTTTTTTGGCCGAACTGTTCGGTCGGACACAATTAATTTGATCTTTAAAATTACACCTATTTTTTTATTTTCTGTTGACGCGTTCAATATTTATGACAATTCAAACATTGTATATTTCTTTCACATTTGTTAAAAACCCCCAACTTTGAGCAGCGTTTAAACGCGAACTTTAACGGATTTTGGAAAAAGAAAAATAGATAAACTTCGTATTTACTAGGTGAAAGTTTATACCAAGTTTTACAAAAATCGGAAAAGGTTAAGTTGAATATTTCGTTTTTTTGTGCTCATTCTTTTTAAAATGTCCCTTTAGACAAATTTGGTATCAAATAAGTGCTATTTGGGAGACATATTTACAGGCATGTTAAACATATCTAAATACTTTCAGGTATTCTTGTTATAAAAATGTGTGTTTTAAGTAACATTGAAATTGGTGCTTTATTAAGGGATTGTTCTCCATAATATTTATCTGTTTATCAGCACAATTTTGGTAGCAAGGTAAATTAGTTAAACATTAGTTCAAAATTAGGGTTTTTGGGTTTTTAACTAAAATTTTAGCTGAAAACGCGATGTCAGCAAACAAATTGCTGAAAGTAAGTAAAATTTTCTAAATAAACGTTGAACAAAATTTTCAACCAACTTTTTTTTTGAGTGTGCTTATGTATGGAAGATTGAAGAAATATTAAAGAAATTGAAACAAACCTAAAATTATATATATCTTTATTTTCTTATTTCCTAAATATTGGAGATGTGACGTAAAGAAAGGTTAACCGTAGATTTTTATTTGCTCTAAACTAATCAGGGCGGCCAGATGACTTTGTTAAAAAATGGTAAATTTAACGGTACTATTTGGAAAAATCGTCAAATCAATTTGATAAAATCGTTCAGATCGAGTTCAGTTTTATTAATTTTAATAGTTTTTGTTTTTAGTCTCAAGAAACAAGTTGCTTATAAAGTCTCCTTCACACTAGATTGCATAACACGTGTTTTGCCAAAACACGCATTTAAGCTCTTTATGCTTTTCCAGTCGCTTTGCCAAACACGTGTTTTGCAATCTAGCGTAAAAGTGGGTTAAGTCTCTTTGAGTATTGGAAAAAGAATATATTTTGGTAAAAATTTTAATTTTAATTTAAAATTTTTTATGAAAGTATTAGTTCTCATTTAGTGAGAAAACTATATGAATGTTTGATGTTTTGCATAGGATTGTCACTTCCTTTAAAACGTGTTCTGATGATGGTAATATAGAAAATTCCCGAAATAAATCTATCAACACATTCCTGAAAGTGGTCAATTAATAAACTTGAAAACAAAAACTCTATAGATTATTTGTTAGGTCAATATCCTTATAAAGAAATATAGAGTATGGCCTCGAACTTGAATAATTTTCATTTTCGTTAAAATAAATAACACTAATAAACTAACAAATGATCGAAATTTCGGAGTGCTAATAATTACATATGACTTTTAGATGACTCCAGAAAGTGAAAATGAAAACACTTTTTTTTGTTTTTGGTGTTGTACCGATTAAGAAGGATGGCAATTCTAATTTGTTAGAAAATTTACGTCCAATCTCTGTTATTCCCATCCTTTCAAAGATTGTTGAACACATTATTAAGGATCAAATGATGTATTATATTGATGGCAATAAACTGCTTCATCCAAGTCAATCTGGTTTTAGGCGGAATTATAGTACTACAACTCTTCTTGTTGGGCTGACTGATTCCATAAGACGTAAGCTCAATGAGAAAAAGTGTGGTGTGTTGTTGTCCTTGGATTTATCTAAGGCTTTTGATAGTGTTGTGCATTCTAGATTGATAACTAAATTATGTAGTTATTTTAATTTTTCTAAATCCGCTTGCAAACTTCTAAGCTCATATCTTG
>CM037851.1:237031183-237056183 GCA_021234595.1 Delia radicum
ATTCGATATATTTTTTTTTTTGTATTGTAATGCTGGAGGCTATTTAATAATGTTTATATCAATTATTACACAATAATAATGAGTTTAAATACTAATAAAATCAAATAATTGAGAAGGCGTCAAAATTGTAAACATTATTAGACGTGTTCATGTAATGTCGTATCTAAGTAAACATCGTATTTTCATCACATTAGTGTCATAAATGTTTTACCAACCCTGGAAAGTTGTTTATACAATTTGTTTTGTATTTTTATTCTTTTGTTTCAAACAAAAAAAAAATATTTAGTTTGATTGTTGATTATAAAGTATTAATATTATCGCGGATTTTAAGACAAAACGAACGAAATATATTTAAAGTACGGCAATTATTATTAAGGTACGTACCTGCAAATACACATTGTGTATTTATACACCATATATGAGCGTATTATGAATCCCCCCATTATTATTAAAACAAAAAGCAATGTACACCTCACGAAAAAATTATAACATACAAAATTATTTACGTTTCTCTCGGTAAAATTTTGCTTTATAATAAATGTTAAATCCGTAAAACTACTTACATTTACTTATTCGCTGTATTTTATATTTCAATTTTTATTAATTAAAGATACAATTTTTAAACGAACAAAATATTTGTTTTAACCATTCGTCAGGCACATATTTTGAGCCCTTAGTTCTGGCACATGGTGTCTGGCCAGACCCCTATACATTTACATGCATTTGTATGGAAATAAGGGCTGTTTGCCGTTAAATTTTTTACTAAGATAGGAAAATATTTCTTATATTTTGTGTTTATATTTCTTTTTACTATGTTATTAGCTACCTGAGGAAGAAAAAATAGACCTGAAAAAATCTTTGGAATGAAAAGGGCAACAATTTTTTTGTTCTATATATATTTCTCTTTATTATGGGTAAAGTAATAAATGTTTATGACAAAATAGAAAATTATTATGAAGAATACATTGATTTTTTTATTCAGAATTTTGCGGAAGGCAACAAAAACATAAATAATCTACTTTTGAATGTTGCTGACAAACAGGATTGTTGCATTTGCAGCAAAAAAAGCGTGTCTTACGGCGTATTTTGTCACCTTGCTGCATTCAAATTCTGCAATCTTTTTTGGCAGCTAATGTGTCTGGACCACTGCGTGAAGCCACATTAAGGTTTGCTATATTGAGAGGTCTCCCAAAGAACGCTTCAAATGCTATACGAGTTGTTGGTTGAGCCACAATGTGCGGATTATTGATGCGATTTTCAACGTTGGCCAGTACCAATTGCTTTGCAAGTTTATATAAAAATATGCGTCTTCTTTCTTTTCTTGTATTTTCATCATTTAGCTTACATATAATGTAACTTGCCAATGCCATCACATCAATCATGTTGCAGAAAAACGCGTATGTCCAGCGTCTGGTTGACCGTTTTGTTGTGTAATGAGTTAGCATTTGATCCATCGTATCGACTCCGGCTTTAGTTGAATTATAAAATAAAATTGCTTCCGGTTTCATGGCTACGCCTTCAACATGTTTCGTGTAATGCACGGTTGAAATTAAATTGACTGCCTTATTTTTTTTGGGCTCGTAGCTGCAAAGTGCAACAAGATTTTCATGAAAACCAAACACACTTGAAAGAATTGGTCGTCTGGTGCTCTTCATAACTTCCTTAGGAAGACATCTTTTGTTTGCTCGAATGGTGCCAACAAATGCCAGTCCCATAGCAGCAAGTCGTTTAGCGCCGTTCAATGAGGTGAAAAAATTATCAGAAATAATTGTTCTGCCGCTGTTTGCGTAACAATTTGCGAAATACATTAGAACGTTTTCACCTTGATTTATCTCCCGATTGTCTCCTTCCATTCCAGTGTATAGTTTTCCTTTCAATGGAAATTTAGTCTTAGCATCGCATCAATGGTATTTACATTGATTTATACAAAAGTCAGAGAGGAGAGGAGAGGAGGTTGGGAGAGTTGGGATCTCTTTAATACTATACTCTATTTGCTTTGCCTATGCGTTCATACAAAATGCATAGGGGTCTGGCCAGACACCATGTACCAAAAGTAAGGTGAAGATTTTTTATTTGGCTTTTTTGTCCTGTTCCAAGGACTTTTTTTCAATTATTAATTTATACATCGAAAGCCAACAATATTTTGGGAGATTACCTGAAATTACAGCCATGTACCTAAAATAGAAGTATGCTAAATTGAAGCATGAAAATGATATATGTCTGGCCAGAACCATGTACTTCGAGGGTTAAGTTTTAAAATTTTTAAAAACAAAATTACTGGCAAACCCATGCTTTGCAAACAAAATCGTTCGCCTACACCACGCCTTTCACAATTTAAATAAAATAAAATTGCATATTAATTATAGTATTAATTGCAATTGTCTGAAAAAGACGTTAAAATAAATGCTTTCTATTTTTTTCTGTTTTTGTAAAATTAATTTTATTTGAGTAAAATAACTTGTAATATGTACACCTATGTAAATTTGCCAGCTCGTCTCAATAAGGCCTATAAGGCGCTGAGATATACATAATTTTGAATTATAATTGTACTTGGAAAATAAAAAAATAAAAAAAATAAAAAAAAAAAAATCAAACTCAAACTCGAACAAAAATCAAACTTTGCTCTCTGGCAATTCTTCCCTAACTACGTAAGCACCATCTATCAAATATACAAAGAATATATTATAGATGTGGCATCACTTACAACATATGGCAAAACAGTTTACATTAGAGTGAAGTAAGTTTCTAAAAATAGAACTGTTGTGTTGTTGGAGTTGTACTTCTGTGATTATGTATGCAAGAACAAAAACACCGTGTATTGAATAAAACTAGTTTTAATCACAACAAAACTCGACCTGACGATAGATCAGTGGGCTAAAGCGCTCTGTCTAATGTGTGGTGCGAGTGCATGTGGCATTAGAGATCAGTTTATCTATACCACGGTCAGTGATTGCACAGAAAATTTCATATAGACGCAATCGAACAAATAAAAACATAACAAATATTACATTATTCAAAAAAAAAACAGGGTCACTGACGAAGGTTCAATACCAGAAACTGTGCAGTCTGATTCAGAAAATTTAAAATTTACAATGTAGTTATGATTTTAGAAAATACACTCATTCTTCTCTACCACGCTTTTCACAATTAAAATCGTGTTTTTCTATTACAATATTAGTTGTAGCTTTGGTAATTTTTAACAAGGTGGGTTTAACAAAAATAGCAGTGGTTTGCCAGCACTATTTTTTTTTGTACCGTCGGCAATTTCTACCTGGGTAGATATTCTCGGAAGTTTTTAACCCAGTATCATATAAATACTTATAATTAAAAATTATTTTATATAAAAAATAGCACCATGTTAAAAATATTTCCTAAGTTCATTTATATATAATTAAGTACAGCTTCATGTAGAAAAAAACTTCAAAGTTCATTTATATATAATTCAGTATAGCCCCATGCATAGTGGGGTCAGGCTTGCCAGACTTGAGTTTTTTCCCCAAATTTGGGGATTTTTTTTTTTTTTGTTCTTGGGGACAGATATTTTTAATTGGGGGCTGGGAATTTTTTTTTGAGGATTTTAAAAATATTTAGCGGGTTTCTTGCAGATAATGCAAATTTTTAACAAATATTTTAACTGAATACAGATTTACCATAAAATCAGCCTTGCTAAAGCATATATGACACATGCTTTTTTCAAGCAACTTTACCAGGAGATTTATATAAAAAATGTAATATTTTCTTGAAACATTTTACAGAAAACCCGTGTTAAGATGTCATGTAAATTTAACCGAATAACTTCTTATTCATATCATTATGCCATCAAATTAGCCCACCTAGCACACATAATTTTTGTTGAAGTTAATTCTCAATTTAAAATCTTTTTAAAAAAAAATTTATTTCTTAAATATATAAAAAAAGACAATGTTTGGCATTCTATTTTTGCCTTGACTTTTAACCCTTTGGCGACAGGCAAGTATGCTGGCCCAAGCTTGCTTGGCACTTATAATTGCCCCCATAAAATATAGGGTAACTATGTCCGAAGGTAAGTTGTAAGTGGGTGTTGTGGCAAAAAAATGTGGAGGGCTGTAAATCTAAATCTGGTCCCACTTACCCATAAAGGAGTCCTCAAAGTTGGTAAAAACTAAAAATTAACAATTGTTGTCAAGTGAAATGAGCGGCAAGTCATGTATTAAATTTAGTACATTGTATTCAATATATTAAAAAAATAAAAAAAACATTAAAACTATTTTAAAAAATTAGTAATATGACAAAGAAAATGTCATGCTGGGTGGGCTAATTTGGAGATCACCACTGTATGTTATCTTCTGAAAAATATACATACTGTTTAATTTTCCATCCTGAATATTAGTTTTCTTAAAAGACCCAAGATTTTTAAATATTGAAGCTCTCGGATTTGAAACTCTTTCTTTCGAACTAATCTTTGATTTTATATGGGTTGTCAATATAAATACCTTTGGTTTTCAAGAAGTTTATTTCACTGTTTCCATCAGATTAGGCAAGATTTGCTGAAAAGTTATTCTTCTATTTTTTTTGTTTTTAAGAGAAGCAACTCTCAGGATATTCTTCCTATTTATTAATGTGTTGCTTTCTTTGGAAAGGGGGAAAGTGGAGTGATGAAAGGTGGGGAAAGATAAAGGGCTTCAAACATGGTAACACTGTAATTGCTCGAGATGATAAGTCTTTGAACAGTTGTTGCTCGCCACCTGATGAAGAGTTGACGAACTTATTGAAGCTTTTTGATTCATAGCCCTGATTCATTATTTTACTGCGGTGGGGCTAAGTGCTATGGGAACACCAAAGGCGGGAGCTGAGATTCGTATGAGGAATAGCAAGCTCATATATATTATTTTTCTAAACTAATGTTGTCGTCACCGGGAATCGAACCCGGGACCATCTGTGTATAAGTCCAACGCGCTAACCGTTACACCACGATCGATCAAAACTTGAGTTTTTCTATGAAAACAAATGATATTTTCGGAAAATGTGAATGTGAATCAGTAAAAATTTTAAAAAAATCAGTACAAATCAGTACACGATTTTTTCATCAGTACATGTACTGATAGGTATATGTTTTGCAATTTCTGAAACCGGTTTTGTATTTCACTTAGCTAGACTTACAACCTACACTAGGTCACTTGCAAAGTTATTTTGCAGTGTAGCACTGTGTAGTAAATTAACAATATAAATTCCGTCCCAAGCAAAAAAAAATCGATTAAAAAATTATATGAGATTAAATTTGATCCGAAAAATGAAAACATATTTTTATATCTAAAATACATCGAATTGTATAGAATTCGTTACAAGTGTATAAAATTCGATCTAATTCGATGCAATTAAATACAATTTTGTACAATTTGATTTATATTAGATACAATTTTATCTGAATTTTGTCACCATAAAAATTTTTGTGTATCGAATTAGATATAATTCGATATTATTAGATAACAGTTGATACAGTAAACAAAACAAAGCTATATAAAATTAGATACAAATATTTATGCTTTAACATATATGTTTATATGACTATAAAAATTTATACATTAGAACACTTAACTGTATACAATTATATATGAATATATATAAACTTTTTTCTTTGGAATCCTGGAGTTTAAATACTTTTAAAAAAATGTTGTGTGTCATAATTTTTTCGTGTAGTATAACTACCCGACGAAAAAAGTTTATATATAGTCGTATATAGCTTGATATAGTGGTATCTTATTATATATGTGGCCATATGTAAACATATATAGTAACATCTCATACTTATTTTTACAAAAATTCTTATATGGCGCTATATATAACAATATATCATTATATCTTATGTTATATATAAGTTGATCTTTATATCTCAGCATATACAATTGATATAGTTATATATCAGCTCATATATACTTCCATGTATAATTATATATAAAACAGTTAAACCTAACAAATTCTATAATTATTATAATACAATTATATATGGTATCACATATAATTCTATATCAATATACGCAATAAAATTAAAAAGATACATTCGATCACTTTTGTATATGGTAGAAATTCACAAAAAATCTATCACTTAAATATAGCTAAAAAAAACAAAATTCAATGTATTTAAGCTAACGAAAATTGTAAAAAATTAGAAAAGGTACACTTTAAAAAAAAAAGTTCAAAGTTAGTAGAATATATAATATTTTATACGTAAAAAAACATTAAAAGTTAGAAAATCTTAAAATAAACAATTAAAAGCCCACAGGTAAAAAGCTTTATATCAAAAAAGAACCGAATTGGATTTGGCCGAAAAAATTACCTCAAGAAATTAACTTTTTTTCTATCAAAATTAATTGTCTTCAATCGAATAACTAGGATTGTTAAAAAAAACCAGACTTAAGTTTGGTTGAATTTTTGAAACTTTTCCATATACTTCTAAAATTTTCTTAAAATTACGTTATAATTATAAACACTGCCGTATTCATAAAAACTCTTAATTCAGATTTCAAAAACATTGAGTTAAAACACCTTTTAAGCCTTAAAACTGTATTCATAAAAGAATATTAGCTTAAAATACCTATTATAAATCTCAGATGGAAAACAAAATGACGCTAAAAAATGTATAAGACAAAATGAAATCATGTCTAATTTTCCAATTCATTGATTTATATTTAATTTTTTTTTTTATTATTTGGAATGAGAACCAAAATTGAAACGCCGATTTCCAAAGAATTTTATGAAGATCAAATTGTTTAAAAAAATATATATATATAACTTGATCAAATTAGATTGACCCATTTTTCGGATCAAATTATATCAAATGAGATCCCATGAAATAAGGTTATTTGGATAAGGTTATGCTGTCATGAGATAAGGTTTTTCGGATCACTTGATATATGATGTGATATGGAATTATATATATGACTATATATACCTATATTGGAACTTTTTTCGTCGGGTAGGACCATAAACAAGATGAAACAATTTTTTTTTATAAAAATTCTCATAAATGAAAAATTACGCAATTCATTTTATACATTTTAAACTTTTACGTTTTTAATTATTTTTTTTTGTACTAATTTTTTTTTTATAATTTTGAACATGTATTGTTATTAATTGTATTTTAACAATTGTTTTTTTTTTTCAGGTGATTTGTTATTAAGTGTTTTAAAAAAAGGCAACTAAAAGATTGTTTTAATTAGTGGTAGGAGGATGTGTTGCAGTAACAACAAGTGTCAACAGATAATTTAACCTAAAAAAAAAATAGGTAAGTTTATTTTTGATTTATTTATTATTTGGGTTTTTAATACAAACACTATGAAAAAATATTAACCCTTTACTGCATGCAACTCCCGATCTTAATGAAAGTTGTATATTTTGATAGTAAAGGGAAAATAAGTAACAGTATATTTCAGCGTTTTTTTTTTTTTGAATTTTCATTTTATTAGCGAAAAACTAAAAATAGTAAAAATTTCGAATCGCCAAATAATTGAAAATATAGCGAATACCTAAAAAATCATCATATGTTTGCCAAAAAGGTTTAAATTTTTTCATAATCACCCCTATCGAGAATATTTTTTCCCTCGAATTGTTTTCCCTTTTCACTCAATTCCAATCGTGAATAAAAGTTCCCTCGAAATTTGTTCCCTTTGTCTAATCATTCACTCGTGAATAGCATAATACAATTCCAGGGTAAATTACATGGGAACAGACATTTCCCTTTTTATTCAAGATATGGGTGAATATTTAATAACTCCTAAAATATTATCTATTGATTTCAATTATTTAAAAATCATATTATTAGCTTATTTTTTGAGATCACCAATTTTTCTAATTTTTGCAGTTTTCTAACCGCAAAAAACTCTATATTTACTACACTCAATGAAAAAAGTTTCATTATATTGATGAAACTCTTTTATAAATCGTTTGTCAGCAATTATTCATCATATTTATGAAGTTGTCATAGAAATGATGGAGAGTTACATAAATATGTATGTCAAATATTTCATAAATCTTCATCATTTCATAAAAAGTTTCATAAACCGTATGAACATATTTTTGTTTTCCTATCAATTGAAATTCAGAGTTTCCATTTTAAATTTAGAAATCATCAATAGAAATTAAAAATTTTATTTTGCAATTAAGAAAATGTCTTATAACATGTATGAAATAATTCATTAAAAGCTATGAAACTTCTTCATACACTGATAGAAATTTGTGCGTAGTATTAATGAATTCCTTCATTAGTCCAATGAATTTTTTCATAAAAAAGTCCCCAAAGAAACTTTTCATTGAGTCAATGAAAGGTGTTTCATTAAATCAATTTTAATGAATGGTTTCATTGACCCAATGAAAATTTCATAAAGTATATGAAATTTTTTTCATTAATTAATAAGTATCATGTGTTTAGTGAATAAAGTTCATATAAATATTTTCGTTGATATTTAATACTTGCTCTTTTTATGATTATTTTAGCATAGAATTAATTTGGTGGTTATTGAGAAATTATCATTCGTTGATATTATTTCTAAGGTCTGGTCTGGTCCAATTTTAATTTATTTCTGCTTTTATTGTTTTATTTTTACAAAATTGTTCAATCTTTCTTTACATTTTTTATAATTTGTGTTAAAAGATGACATATTTTCTTATACATCGGTACAAAATATGTAATTTTTTTTTATCGATCTGGCTTGGAATTCTGTAGAACAATCGACGATTATAGTCAACTTTTTGCAGTTAAATTACGACCATATTAGATAAAAATGTTAAATATTGTTAACAATGTTGTTAAAAAACAAAACTTTATTATCGTTTAGCATAACGTTTTTGTGTAACATCGCCAAAACGATAACAATTTAGGTCTCGTTTTGAAAAAAAACTATGTTGTTTTTCTTAGAGAATCTGTTCCCTGGAATTTCGTCAAAAACTGTTAGCTCTAGGTAAATTTAATAAAAAAAATTTATTTATATCAAAGTTTTGGTTAATTCTGCTTAGAAGCAATTTTTCAGTTTGTTTTTTTAATTTCAAAATAGTACAAAAAAAAAAATATTTTTTTATTACAGCCAAAATTTTTATTGAAAAAAATTTGAAAATTTTTCATTGATTTAATGAATTTTTTTATGAAGTTATTAAAAATCATAAAAATGTTAATGAAAAAAATACCTATATTAATGAATTTTCATTCAGTTAATGAAATTTTTCATTAAACCAATGAATCGATTTTAATGAAATCGTTTCATTAATACCATGAAGGAAAATTCTATCAGTGTAGTATGATGATATGATAAAGGTTGTATTCAATTTGAACTTTTATGAAACAGCTTCATCATATTTATGAAGTGTTACATTGGACGAAAATCAGTGAAATTTTTCATTACATTTATCAAGTTTTTCATAAATATTTGGGTGTAGGGTTGTCATGTGTTCGGGTTTCTATTTTGTTCGAATAAACAATTAAGCGATTAAACAATTTTTGATCGAACGATCAACAACTAATTTTTAAAAATTACGCGATTAATCGAACGAATAAAATTATTAAAAATAATTAAAGTATTTTTTATTTAAATACTACACAGAGAGAATTTTGTTAGAGAATTTTTCTTCACAATATGAAGGAGCATTTTCTTGAAATGAATATAATAATCATACTTTTTATGAGTGAAATAAACTTTTAATAAACAAAATGATATTTTTCATAAAATTTTATTAAAACTTGCATTTGTTTAATGAAAACTGCCTATGGAAGAGTTGCAGTGCAGCTTCATCGCTTCTATGCAAAAATTCATTAATATCAATCAAATGCACTGATTTTAGACTATAGTGACGCAAAAGATTCCTCAATCACAAACCACTTAGCATTGTTATCTCGTGATGAAAAAATTTCAGTTTTGAAAATCGTTAAAAAGTTAATTATATTTCGGCAATAGTTTAAGTATATCGAGCTGTTAAGATCTTATTTTAGTTATCGTATAATTTACATAAATGAAATTTTAAGTTTAAGTGCTATCGATGTAAAACAACAATATTTTTCATTTGATATTTCATTGTTAGCACTTTATCGGTGAATTCTTTCATATTCAGGGGTGTTCCAAAAAACGAATACACACACAACAAATTATATGTTGTCCAGGGGTGTGATGAAAATCGAAAACTAAAACGATCAATCTTCAATATGTATTTAGTTTTTTCAAAAAAAGACTGGACTCGATTTTTTTATACATCGCTTTGTAATAATCAAAACTTTAAACTTAGGCAATAAAAAATAATTTTTATAATACGAATCATAAAATATTAAGCAATTAAAAATCAGATCGTTATCGATATTTATAACAGGCCTAATTGAACAAAAACGAATAATTTTATATGGATTCGTTTTTCTAATTTAATCGCTTAACTGCTTTTGTTCGCGATGTCCAAAAATTCATGAGTGGTAATTACCCTCTGTCATCCAAAAAAGTGAGAGTTATCTGATTGGTTACTCATGGTGAAAGAATAAGTGGTTACTTTAAAATAATGAATAAGTCGTTACTTACAGTGATAGAATAAGTAATTACCTAGGAGTTACAAAATACGTGGTTACATTTAAATTAATTTTTTTAAAAATAAATGTTTCAACATTTTTAAAAATTATTTCACCTCGGAAAATTTACATGTAAAAATTTTCAAAACTATTTAATAAATATTATTTACGAATAAAAAAATACGAAATCGGTACTTATGTAACCAATTGCCTATAACTTATTTATTTTGCAATTACATATAAGTACTTGTATGACCCATACTCAGAAAGTAATTATTTTATATTTCAAAGTAATGCAGGATGTAACATCCTATCATTACTTGGTAATCTATATTGTAATTACCTGTCATTGCCATGTTTTTGCTGGGAAGTTTTAAAATTTTTGTTATTTCTTCAACAGAGTTTTGATTTTATTTTGTCCACTAACATTTTTTATACAAGTATTGGTAAATTTTAGAAAAAGTATTTTTTTTTTTTAATTATTCGTTTTGTTCGATTAATCATCCAAAGTTATTAGAATTATTCGTTATTCGAAAATCGTGTTTTTAAATTGTTCGTTCGAATTTTCTTTTTGCTCGTTCGATTAATCGAATAATTTTTATTCGAGTGATAACCTTAATATTTACAAATTTACCGTTAATTTAAAAATATAAACAATTTGATATTATAATGCAGATCTAGCTTTATCATATTTAATCAGTCATATATGGTGCATTTCTTCTCAAATGACCGAACTTTTGAAACCGATGTCTTCAGATCAGGATGAAACTTCTACCAAGATTAGTCCTATTAGGTAGTAGTTACAACACACAATTTTAACGGGATCGGCCAAGGACTTTCAGAGTTGGAGGTCGATAAAAATAATTTTACTTAAATTATTCAACAAATAGTTCCAGAGAAAATCTCAGTAATCTCATATGGGGACAGTTTGCGTTAATGGGTTCATTTGCATGAACTTCCGGTCCCTGCTAATTACCTATTGAAGTTAGAAAACTTTGTCCAAAACGTTTTCTTTAGCTTGTTCTTAAATCTTAAAAAAGGCCACCAATACATTTTTAATACCGTTAACCCATTAAAAACCCTTTCAAACTGATAACCGATAAATATACCAACACCGAATGCCTTGATTTTAAAAAATACCGGTATACCGTAAGCGTTTCCCCTGATACCGGTATTGTACCGATATTGAATCAGTTATAAAAAAATATGTACGTTTTTTACTAAAAATAAAAAAAAATTTTAAAACAAAATATCGAAAATTGCTAAATGTTTTTTCTGTTTGTTAATAAAATATCGTATTGCTAAAGTAAAGTACGGCTATAAAGTATTAATTTAAGTTTGCAACATTGCGTTTTTAACAAAACTATGAAATGCAGCTTTTCAATAATACCGGTATGTAATAATATCGGTTATATCGATACCAATACCATTACCGAAACAGACAAAAAAACGATACCAATACCTTTATTCGATTTGGTTGCCAAATTTGCTTTTTTTCTACAAAGTCAAATATTTTTTTTTACTTTTTTTTCAAATGGGGAATTTTATTTTTTGCTTTAAAGAAAGCTTAGGTGTTTTCCTTTATAAGCTTTGTGGTCGATTAGTGGGGTGCGAGTTATTTATCTTTATTCTTTTCTTCCAAAGTGGGAAACTTTTTTCTCAAAAAACTTTGAGTGCTCGCCATTTTTTTTTTGTTGTTTCTTATTCGAATATCATTAATGGTAGAAATATATGATATATACGAGTACACTCAAAAAAATAAGTTAGTGCAAAAGTTAGTCTTATAAATCACGTATACTATTTTTTAGCAAATTTTTGTGCTAAAATCGTGTTTTTAGCTAAAATTTTTGTTATACTTATTCAGCACTTAACTGTTTTATACTAATGCTTAACTAATATACTAATGTTTTACTAATTAATTTTGCTAAAAAAAATTGTGCTGATAAGCACATTAATAGTGTGGACGACAACCAGATTGATGTCGCGGCATGTCAAGATGTAGTAGAGAAGAGGAAAATGATACTAAAAAGTACAACTCTAACAAGACATATAAAAAAATCAACCATGGAAGACTTTTGTATCTGTTTTTCTTACACCCAAAAAAAAAAGTTTGTAAATTCAGCAAAAAATTTTGCTGAGTCAGCAAAATTTTTAGTCAGAAGGATGCTTGCAAAAAAGTTGCTAATGTCAGCAAAATCTTTTGCTGAAAATCAGCGAGCTGATTTTTAGCAACAAAATTTGTAGATTCAGCAAAAGTTTTGCTAACACTTAGTAGATTAGAAATACAAAAGCCTTGCTAAAAATTAATAATTTTTTTGCTGAATTTTAGTAGACTGAAAAAAACGCAAAAAATTTGTAGAAAAATTGTAATTTAGTTAATTTATTTGCTGAAAATCATAAAACATATTTTTGTGATTCTTTTACAAATAATTTACTATAATAACGAAATATAAAAATTTTCATTTTTTCACATTGACGACATGAATTAATTTAATATCTGAAAATATATAGAAATAAATATATATAACATAACAAAAATTGTCTTTCAATTACTTACATCAATGGTTGTCTAAATGATGCTATTGCAACTGCCGAAGATAATTATAGAAACGAAAAAATAAACAAAAACAAACGAAACGAAAAAAACAACCCTTTTTGCAATAAGAAAAAGAAACCATAAAAATCTACCTAAGATGTGTGTCTTTGTCTTTCACTTTACTCTGTCTACATTTCTGTATATGTTTGTTTGCAATTTGACCACACATATAAACATTTAGTTTAAATAAATAAATACTTTATTTTGTCTTTTATTTAATTAATAGGCAATTATTTTCACAAGCCGGTGACAACGCAAAATTTAAGTTATTTTAATCCTCAATTTTGTTTTATGTATGAAAAAGAGATACAAAAACTTCCATGGTTGATTTTTTTATATGTCTTATTAGAGTTGTGCTTTTTAGTATCATTTTCCTCTTCTCTACTACATCTTGACATGCCGCGACATCTACTTCATTCTGCGTATATCTTTCAATCTGGTTGTCGTCCACACTATTAATGTGCTTATCAGCACAATTTTTTTTTTTAGCAAAATTAATTAGTAAAACATTAGTATATTAGTAAAGCATTAGTATAAAACAGTTAAGTGCTGAATAAGTATAACAAAAATTTTAGCTTAAAACACGATTTTAGCAAAAAAATTTGCTAAAAAATAGTATACCTGATTTACAAGACGTTTTACTAACTTTTCTACTAACTTATTTTTTTGGGTTTACATAAAACAAAATTGAGGATTAAAACAACTTAAATTTTGCGTTGTCACCGGCTTGTGAAAATAATTGTCTATTAATAAAATAAAAGACAAAAGAAAATATTTAAATTTAATATGTATTTCTACAATAAATGTTAATAGATTAATAATCTAGTGTGGTCAAATTGCAAACAAACATATACAGACATGTAGACAGAGTAAAGCGAAAGATAAAGACACACATCTTAGTATGGTTCCTTTTTCTTATTGCAAAAAAGGGTTGTTTTTTTCGTTTCGTTTGTTTTTGTTTATTTTTTCGTTTCGTTTCTATAATTATCTTCGGCAGCAGCGTTCTTCAAAAGAAAGCATCATTTAGACAACGATTGATGTAAGCAGTTGAAAGAAAATTTTTGTTATGTTATATATTTATTTCTATATATTTTCAGATATTAAATTAATTCATGTCGTCAATGTGGAAAAATGAAAATTTTTATATTTCGTTATTATAGTAAATTATTTGTAAAAGAATCACAAAAATATGTTTTATGATTTTCAGCAAATAAATTAACTAAATTACAATTTTTCTACAAATTTTTTGTGTTTTTTTCAGTCTACTAAATTTCAGCAAAAGATTTTGCTGACACTAGCAACTTTTTTGCAAGCATCCTCCTGACTAAAATTTTGCTGACTCAGCAAAATTTTTTGCTGACTTTACAAACTTTTTTTTTTGAGTGTAGGATTAAACTTGGTGCAATTTTCATCGCGATTGGAAGACATCGGTTTCAAAAGTTCGATCACTTGTGATGAAATTCCCCATATGTAAATGTAATGCTATGCAGTAAAGGGTTACACAGAACTGGGACTTTTTGTAATAATTTTAAGGTTGAAGCTAATATTTAGGATTTAATTTACAATTAAATTTATTAAAATAAATAAGTTTTTAATTAAAATAGCAAAATATTTATATAATTATAGCATGTTTTTGATTTTATAGATTTTTAAAAACGTATGATTGAATTCAGAACACCTCAAATTATTCCGTTTTGTGCCCTTCTAGGCGTTTACGTATATTGTCTTCCTAAATATATTTACTTAATTAGTTTAAATTCATTATCTCTCTTGCATACTTGGGACTTTTTCATTAGCATTAGCTCACTACGGGAAACAAAATATAACGAGGAACTAACTTTCTATATTCTGATTATGTTTATTTATATTAACGCGCAAATAAGTAAAAAAAAATAATAAATCACCCTGTGGCTGCTTTAGAAAAATTGATCACTCGGGATCTCTGCCGGACCTAGCTCATTTATATTATGAGGGTGTTTTTCCGTTTCTCCCTATTTCGCGTAGTTTCGGAGATGCTGGCCATTTTATAAAATGGCTAGTATCTCGAAAACTAAGCGAGATATCGCAAAACCAGGCGAGGATCTAGGGAAAGGTTTTGGTTAGGGAACTTAGAGTGTTTTTAATATTTTTTCCATTTTTGTATAGAAAAATATTATTTTGGGTTAGGAAATTTCACATTTCTTAACCCTAGTAACACGTTACTATAATTCAAATGTGTTAAGTGTTCCGATTCCACTCGTTCCCCGGTTCATTCCATATCGTTCCATTTTAGACCAATGTTTCATGCTATTATCGGACACCCTGTGGCTGTTTAAAAAAACATTTATCTCTCGGGATCTTTCACGACATAGCCTATTTGTATTATGAAGGTTAGTGAATGCTCCTGTGAAACCCTGTTTTCATCGATATTCACCATTAGTTTTTCGAAAATTTTATCTGTCAATTGTAATTTGTTTCCTTTAATTGATGCATTACTAATGGTAATGAAATTTAAAATTGTTGTCATTAATCAATGAAATCAAATCAATAAAATTCATTATCATCAATTAAAAAAATGTTAATGAAAATTATTTCATTACAATTGCTACTATCAATGAAATTGCAATGAAATCATCATTTAATTTGTCCCATGTATGCTCTCTTGTAATACAATATGAATTTCATTGTCGATTTCTTTACGAAAAATATCATTTTTTCGTAATCATTTTTTTTTAGATATTGTTTTCGGACAATCAGCAACGCAGCCAGCAGCAACATTATGTGGCGATAGTAGAAAACTTGTGACTTTTTTTTTGGAAAATGTTATCAGAAACACCAACAACAAAGTTGAGTTCAACAAACTTTTTGAAAAATTATTTTAACCAGCTCAAAAATGTACAATAAATACACATAGTGCAGCATTAAAATTTTAGGAGAAAACAAAAATTCCCAAAAATATATTAACAACAAAAATAATTTTTTGAAATATTTTACATACATGTTAGCTTAAAAACCCGATACTTCGTTACCGGAATATATATGGGGGATTTCATCTCAAGTGACCGAACTTTTGAAGCCAATGTCTTGGGATCGGGATGAAACTTGCGCGAATTTGAGTCCCATTGGGTAATTTCAGCGGAATTGGTCAAGGGCTATCCGAGTTAGAGGATGTTGAATTTTGACATTTTCGTCAAACAACCCTTTTTCGGATGCATATAACAACCTAACTATTGTAGTTAGAAAATTTTGTCCAAAATAAATATTTTCGAAAGCTTTTCTCTCCAATCTTAAAAAATAAAAAAAAAAATTTTTGACTTTTTTTAAGTCGAACAGTTTTTTGACTTCTTGTTAAAACTTTGTATTTTTTTTAGAAAGCATAGGTCTTTTCCTTTAAGAGTTTTGTGGTCGCTTACAAGAGGAGTCTCCCAAAGGGTTCTCCCCGACCTTACTGAAATTTGGATATGTGATAAAGAAGAAAAACGGACACGTGTTTTTTTAACTACCCAATTTCGTGTTTAGGGGTTAGAAAGAATAGCAAAACATTACCCAATTTAGAGTTTTTTCCGCTTATTTCGAATTCTTTCAGAAAAATTTTGGACGAATGGGATACCAAAAGAAAAAGCTTTTAAAGACTCATTAACTGGTATACGAAACATGTCAGATAGCATTCAAGTATTTTTTTATTCAAAAAATATGTTTAAAGTGAAGCGTTTTGTTAAAGAATTCTAGGTGGATAAGGCTAAAAAATGAGTATACTAATATCTATTAAATATAATCGAGGGGGTGTCTGAGCTTTTTGCAATATTCGTAATTGTTTGTCTTTAATACCCACCTTTAAACCGTTGTAAAGAAAATTAACAGTAAATTACAGTATTTTAAAAAGGAGTTAAAAATTTAAATTTTTGGTTAAAAAATAAAATATTTATTAATTGACATAATCCAATGATTTTTGGACTTGAAAAATATATAATAAAAATAAATATGTCCAAAGGTACACACAAAATAATAAAAACCCATTTCTATCACGAAAACCACTGATTTAATAACTTTAATTGCTGAAATACCGCCATGAACAAAAATTACTAATTCAATAAGAAATTGATAGCTCTTTAATTGAATTATTTTTCAATTAAACAATAACTCGTTTGATTAAAAAGTGATCAATATCGTATACCTTCCCAAAAACCAAAAAAAAAAAAAAAAAAGTTGTTGCCATACCAAATGTTTTGTTGCCATATCAAATGTTTTTTTATACACAGAAAAAACTAAAAACGGGTTTCAATTAAAAAATTTATTGAACCAATTAATATTTTAATTGAATTTGCACCTATGACGGCAATGATACTATCAATTAAACCTCTTATTAAAATTAAGAAGGAAAAAAAATTATAAATATCTTCTACAAAAAAAAAAATATGATACTCACAAAAAAAGTGTGTGATCTATACGTTGGTATGTGTGTTTTTTGCAATGCTGAGTCTGTTTGTGTGTGTGCTTGTTTTGTTTGTTAACTTCAAATGTATTTCGTATTTTATACTGAAAAATTTCTATTTATGCATACTGTGTATGATAAAATAATATGATAATAATTGATTCAATTAAATATTTGTTTAGAAACAAATTAAATTCAAATCAAATCTTTAATTAGATATTTTAGGTTGATAATTTTTTCTGTGTGTGGTTTTTTATAGTTTGAATTTTATAACATTGAATTTATAGCGGCATGAAATTCCCATTTAGTTAACAGATTTATTTATACTTATGTAATCAAATTAGAAATTAGTTTTTTCTTTCTATTGAACCCTACGCAACATGCCAAAATGAATTTAAAATATTCATTACTAATAAATACCACTGAACATAAGTAGTTGTTTTTAATAAAAACAACTACATAAATGTTACAAAAAAAAAACAGTGTATTTGCTTTTGAGCGATAATATAAAAAATTTCAAGCAAGTTCCGACGTTGAGCAAATATTTAATTGATTCAATTAATTTTTAATTAACAGCTTTTAATATAGTCAACAAACCGATTTAATTGAAACAAAGTAGGGTTTTTTTGTTTTCTGTGTAATTTGTAAGGGTGCGGTAAATCTATATCTGCTAGTAATCCTCAAAATTGCTAAAACATTTTTCGTTATTTAATATAAAATAATAATATAAAATTTTGCCAAGCGAAATGAGAGACAAGGTCTAGTGGTTCAATTTTTTGTAACTTAACTGCTATTTTATTTGTAGATTCCGAAATTGAAAAAAATAAAAATCCCTTTATCCAAAACTGTTTGGTCGTCAAATGGCAGTTATTTTCACCGCCCGAATTGTTGGGGCAGGCAGGGGGTCTATGGATTAATTTTTTTTTTATGATTATTATTATTATGGTCCTCAAAGGTTTGAAGTCAAATCATATATCTTTACCCATTATTAAAGAGTCCATATCAGAGATTACTGGCAATACCGCTAAAATATCGTTATCGATTCAAAACCCTTTCGTTTGACTACCGTTATCCGTAAAATACCGTTACCGAAATAATTGAAATATCGTTATCCTTAAAATACCACTACCGATAAAACACCAATATACTTAAAATACCGCAATAACGGAAATACCGTTATCTTTAAATTATCTTTAAATTAGCTTTAAAATACCGTTAACGAAATAATTTGACAAAATCAGAAAAAATAATCACTGTAAATATATGAAGGCCTTATTGTAAAAACATGATAAGCCACATGTTATTTTTATTTTGTTTTCGCCTTTGAAGGTCAAAAAATGCAAAAATATGAATTTAGCAGGACGTTTATACTACAGTTACTTGTAAAAAGGGTTTAAGCAAGACTTCTATAAAATATTATTCAATGGAAGTGTAGAAACCAGCGAAAAACTATAAAACAATAAATGTGGCTTATCAAGTTTTAACAATAAGCCCTTCATATATAAATATATTCTTTCCCAAAGCTTGATCATAAACTAGCTAGCCATTATAATTCGGTCATAATGGGGCTTAATTTATCGATGTGCATTGACTTTACCTGAATAACTTAAATAACGTTATCCTTAAAATACCGTTACCGAAATAACTGAAAAACCGTTATCCATAAAAAAACGTTACCGAAATAAACAAAAATACCGTTACCGCTAAAATACCGATACCGAAATAAGTAAAATACCGTTAATGCTAAAAACCCGTTACCGAAATAACTGAAATATCGTTAACCCTAAAATACCGAAATAAAATAAAATAGCATTACCCTTACCCTTAAATAAAATAGCGGTACCCTTACCCGCATCGAGTCGATTACCATCCATGGTCCATATCTTGTAAAAAGTTAAATAAAAGTTTTAAAATTTCAGTTAATTTTTTCAATAGAGTTTTGATTTTATTTTGCCCATTACGATTTTTTATACAAATTTTTGGTTAATTTTCGAAAACGTTTTATTAAATAAGTATTTTTTTAATTATTCGTTTAATTTGATTAATCGTCAAAATTTTATTCCAATTAATCGTTATTCGTAAATCAGGTTTTTTAAATTGTTTGTTCGAATTTTCTTTGTGTTCGTTCGATTAATCGAATAATTTTTATTCGGGTGACAACCCTATATGGTATGCATTTAAAAATATTTCATAAAAAATTCACTCCTAGTGTTTTTTTCCTCTTAAACGATTTCTAATCTTGCAACAACAGATTTCAAATTAATGCTAAATGATTTAGTTAAGATAAGGCAAAAAAAAAAAAAAACATTTCTTTAAGCATATTTTCACAAAAATAAACAATTATTCAAATTTGAAATAAAAAAAAATGTGAAATCTTTTTTCTACAAATCAAAAGTCATAAAATTCATTTATTTTGCAAATTTTTCAAATATACAAGGTTTGAATAATTTGCAAAAGAAATCTACCATTAATATGGACAAATAGGCAAACCCAAAGACAAATAGACTTCGAACAATGAATGTGCGAAATGCGTGCAAATACTTGCAAATAAATATTTCAATAATAAACTTCCTCTTACTTTTTTTAAGTTTTACATTTGGTTCGATTCAAATAAAGCAATATTGAAGAAAAATTGAAAATAATCGTAAAAGTAACTTTTATTACTTCAAACTCATAAAAAAAAAAATATAAACAAATAAACAAATAAACTACAAATACAACAAATATTTAATGCAAACGTGCACCTTTCATTCAATAAAAAACTAAACTCTCTAGAGGTCAATGACATGGACTACTTTTAATGTAAAAATAAAAAAAACGACTTTAGCTTTAAGTTATAAAGAAATTATTAAGTTGTCGTAGATGTTGGAGAGAGTATTTTTCGCTTGAAATTAAGTTTAATGCCAATACAGTGATGTCAATCAGGAGGAAAAAATTATCGTTAAATCAGGAAGGGGATTTACGCCAAAATTGAGAATAACAAAACAGTTTTTCTTGATTTTGTGTTTAGGTTGTCTCAGAACAATTATGCGATGAAAATTAAAATCTTGGATCAAGGACTTTTTGCAAAACTCTTTTTTGAATTTGTAAACATTAAAATTTTGCAATTTTCTTTAAAACTATACGAGATACGTAAAAACAACTTATGACCAAAATTATTCCTGAGGAAAAGGCAATTGGGTCATATTTTAAAATTTGCATTGCATGGATTGTCAACATCGAAAACATGGATTGTCAACATTGAAAATATTTTATTTTTTGCATACATAAAATTATTCGAAATTGCAAAATTCTGCATCCACGCTGAGTTTAATGGTGGCATATTTTTTGTTGGCGCTCACGCCCCTTTTATAGTGGGTGAGTGTTTAAAGTCGCAAAAGATTTGTACGATTATTGAAAAAATTGCTTGTTAGATCCGCAACAAATGGATATCTTTAGAAAGCTTGTTTAAGTACCTTTAAAATGATATATAATAATACCAATTCTAGAGATGGGAGTAGCTTTAATCAATGTTTGCATGACATACCCCTTTTAAACCGTGCGTGTCTTCAAAGTCGCAAATGTGTTGTACGATTACCCTAAAAAGTGCGTGTCGGATAAAATGGGCATCGTCATTTAATGGTTGGTTACTATTAAATGAGAACTTTTTCAATAGAATAGTATTCAAAGAACTTATTGTTTAGCAACTTAATTTTGCAGCATAAGTAACATATATAAAGTATACTCGATTCAAACGACAATGAAAGAAAGCATAAATCGGTTGCGATCCGCGAAAATCTACTGATTTTTAAATCTACCTTGAAACTACTGTTGTACGAACTTTCGAGCAATTTTTCTCAATTACATTTTAATTTTTCCAAAGTTTTTAACAGGTATCTGCTCTGTGTTTATCTGAGAATAATATGAAGCTAAAATTTCTAAAAAACCTTAAAAGGGAGCACTTTTTTTAATCAGCCCGATTATGAATATTCCCTCGGATTTTTTCCCCTGGGGATTTTATTTTCTCGAGAAAAAAATCCTCCTATTCTAAACAGGCGGTGAAAAGAATAATAAGGGAGAGAGAATTGAATAATATTAATTGAATAATTGAATAATTCATACAAATGCTATCACAATTCTCCCTATTATTGACATTCATAATACCTCCTTTTTTCCGGGGGAAGAGTTTCCCATTTTCGGGAAAAAATTCTCACGGAATTGTTATTGAGAATTGGGCTGAATATGTAATATTAAACTTTTTTTTTTAAAAAAATCGCTTTTGATTTCTTTTCGCGAATTTTTCCTAAATATCTAATCCGTACCGCCCTGAAATAATCCAAAACCTGAAATAGTTCAATTCAAGGAGTTGTTAAAGTAAAAATCGAACTCAACCTTTCTAAAATAAGGTCTCGATAAGGGTAATGACTAGAGTGATCGATTATGTAACATTTTTCGAAAAACCGGTTTCGGTTTTTGGAATTTGAAAAAAAAAACACTTAATCAGTTTTTAAGTGTTATACTATTATTCTCAAAAATAGATATTTTTTTTACAAATTTAAACCATTTTAGTATAAAATTCCAAACTTCGGCTAACTTTGGCTAGGATTTTAAGGGAGAAACTTCACCTCTATGCCCATCCCCGAATGTGTTTCAAAAATATAAGCAGAAGTTTACACGAGATTAGCAACCTAAACATTGAATTTTAAGTATCTGGTTTATGCGGTTTGGCCAGGTTGACAAAGTGAGACTTTTCCCCTTCCCCGTAGGATTTTCAAAAAATGCCATCTGAGTGTGTGTCTACGCTTGATTAGGAACCCACACACCGAATCTCAAGATGCTCGCTTTAGAGGTGTTCCTAGGCCGTGACGTGAATGGTAAAACCCTAACGCCGCTCACCGTAGTATTTTTGATAATCCCATCAAAACGACATTCTACTCCGAATTTGGATCGTACATGCAAAATTTCAAGTTCCTCGTTTTAGAGGTTAGTCCACGTCGACAAGGGAGTGACTTCTTCCAAAAAAGTAGACCAGAGTCGGACAAAATTTGGAATTTCACATTTTTAAACGCGAATATCTCGGAACATAGTTTTTTTGTTGTTCTCTACTAGCAGATTACAAATATGTTATTTTTTTAAAATCGGATAAGAAACAAAAAAAGATGTCGATGTAACATACTTTGAAAATGGCGAAAAATCACGTTATTTTATATATAGCGAAAATACCCATTTTATTCTTTATACGAGTTTGTTACACATATATAACGAATCGTAGCTTTCAATGAAATCCTTAAAGATGGAAATATATGAAAACGCTGAAATAGGTATAATTTTTTTTCGCATTTTCTACCAAAATATATAACTTTTTTTCAAATCCCTAGTTTCATGCAATAAAGGGTTAAGAGTTTTTCAATCAAGCATTTTTTAAAGCTTAGCTAACTAAAAAAAGCATTTTATCACTCACAAAAAATCGTAATTTGACAACACTGTTACTACAACTTTTAACATGAGAGCCCAGTCTTGCCAGATACTTTATTTCGTTATCCCCAAACAAATCAAAAAATATCCACAAGTTCAACAATATTATTTTTTAGTTAAGTCAGAGCTCAAATTCATTGCTAATATAGCCCAAATTTACTTTGGCGTTTATATTCGGCTTTTAATTAATAGAAATATCTTTGTAAACTACACCATTTTCAATTGTATGTTTTGGCAATATATGTTTTGGCATAAATTATTCCTCTTACCAAGATATAATTACAGCCCAAAAATTACACCTTTTGAACTTTTACTTAAGAAGATATGGCGATTTTCGTTTTTTGGAAAATACGAAAATGGGCGCAAAAGCACATTATCTTAAATATATATTGTGCAAAAGCTTTGGTACTTCTACCAAATATAATCTTTCTGCCAAATTTCACGAAAATTCGTCCAAGCGTTTTCAAGTTAAGGCAATGTCCCTTAGAGGTATCCTGTTGCAATCCTATATGTCCTTGGACAAAAATAAGAGCTTTTTTAAATGCTTAAGCTTCAATGTCACTTTGTGTTTAACACCAACGGTTTTTAGACAAAATAAATATGTTTTTATGATTTTTGAAAATAATGTTCATTTCAAAATATTTAGTTTTTTAAAAAGATATGCCGATTTTCGCTTTTTGTAAAAAACTAAATTGGGCGAAAAAAGTATCTGCAATATATATTGTTCAAACTTTAGCGCTTTGCTACTAATACATATTGCCTTCTTTCTGCCAAATTTCAAAAAAGTCCGTCTATTAGTTTATAGGTTAAGACGATGTCTTTAAAGATATCATTATTAAATCCTGCTTGTCCTTGGACCAATGTAAAGATAAAGTTTCAATATTACTTAGATTTTAATATCAAGAGTTTCTAGTTAACTTAAATTTGTTTCTGAGATTTTTGAAATCTAGTTATGTTTTTTCAAAAAGAATTATTTTTGATATTTTACAAAATTAGGATTTTGGAGCGTTCCAACCGTGCTCGGCACACGAAAATTTTCTTCGCAAAATATTTAGTACATCTAATTTTCTATCGAAGTATAATAATTTCTAACGCCCGTATTCATAAAAAATCTTAATTCAGATTTCAAATACATTTTAGTTAAAACATATTTTAAGCCTTAAAACTGTATTCATAAACGAATATTAGCTTAAAATATCTATTTTAAACCTTGTGTAAAAGTTAATATACACTTATGAATATAGTTTTAAGGCTAAAATTTGTGTTTTGACTAAAATGTATTTAAAACGCTGTTTAATATTTTTTATGAATACGGGGCTAAATAACACTCATTCGACGCATTTGTTGTTAATTTAATGAACTCTTTCTTGAGGCATCATTACACGTCAGAAGCTTAAAAAAACCTAATTTTAATTTAATACATACAAAAATAATCTAAACTAAATTATTGATGAGTAAAAAAAAAGAAGCGAATTTTGGCAAATTTCTGATGGTTCTTATTCTAGGAGCCGAAACCCCCATCTAGAAATTGCCAACCGTACCAAAAAAAAAAAAAAAAAATAGTAATGGCAAACCACTGCTATTTTTGTAAAACCCACCCCACCGTGTTAAAAATTACCAAAGAAACAACTAATATTGTACTATGAAAACACTAATTTGTGTACAACGCATGTGTTTTACCAGTTCCACCCGCAAAATTCTTTTTCCAATATTGTTTTTACCAATATGACAAGCAATTAGAAACATTTTTTTTTAATATTTTACATTTAAATATGATGTAGAAGACTGAGACTGAACTATATTGCTGCTTTTTAAATGTGTATGTATGCACATGGCTCAAAATTTATTTAATTTAAGCTAATCTAAAAGCATCAAATTATTTGAATTACCAACTTTATGCCAATGGTGGCAAGTTTGCTCAAATCAACGGTTGGCCACTTTTATCAATCGGGTAACAGGAAAATACTGTCAAGATTGTTAATCCCACGTTCTGCCAACTTATAACAGGCGGTAGCCGACGCTTTGC
>CM037851.1:238390286-238592301 GCA_021234595.1 Delia radicum
GGAAAAAGTCACCAAGTAAGTTTGTTTAAATTGTACAACATAATTTTTTTTACAAATTACGACACAGTATTATGGCTCGTTCGTTACCCTCCTCGTTATTCCTAGAATTCCGGCACGGCACTTTTTTGCACTTTATATGCTTTTAATCGTTCGCATTTAAACCTTTTCTGACCAAAATTTCTGAACAGTTGACTTTACAGATGGTTTTTTTGTTTGACAGGCAAGGTCGATTATTTTCTTAGCATTATTTGGATCAGAAATACCCTTCTAATATCGGTTCGCGGACTTCCATTAGCAATACGATTGTCATTAATTTTTTAACAACGCTAGAACCCGTATTTCGTATAGTCTTTAATTTGTTAGCAATTGAGTAAGAGTACGATTTGGGTTGAATTAGTTAAGTTCAATTATTTTTTCTTACTTTTTTTTTGATTGATTATAACTTTTTGAGACGCTGGTGGAAAAGAATAAACAAATCAATATGTTTTTAACACAAATCGTTTCTACATAAACAGAAATTTAGAATGTTAAGAAAGAAATTATTGATCTGGAGGTAAAAGACTGTTGCTTCTTTTTGGGGAAAAAATCGCACAAAATTTTATTTTTTTTTTAATTTATACTTTAAAGTAATGTAGTTATTGAGTGGAACAAGGTTTTAAAGTCGACAATATGACAAAAATTGGATGTGGCTTATTAAGTTTTTACATAAGCCATTCAATTAATTTAATTTGGTCCCGTTATTCGCAAAAATTCGAATTTCTCATTTTCAAATGAGAATATCTCAGGAATGGTCAGAGATAAATACAAGCATGTTTTTATAGGTTTATAGCAGATTATAAGTGTGTTAATTTTTATGAAAATCGGAAACACAAAAAATGGCGAGCACCCCAAATTGTTGGTGCAAAAGTAGGGTACTTTTTGGAAGAAAGAATAAAGATAAAAAAGTCGCATACACTTAAGCGACCACAAAGCTCTTAAAGAAAAGACCTAAGCTTCCTAAAAAGCGCCATTTTCAAAAAAAAGGTATGTTAAAATTCAACACCACCCCAACTAGGAGAGTCCTTGTTCAAGGTCGTGCTGATCGTGGGTCATTTGTCCTGCTTTAAACCACTAGTGGCATGCCACAGCACTAACCAAAGATGGGCATACCACAAGATTGTAGCAAAAGGCCCATTTCGTATAAATAAACGAAAATTTTGAGATTTTTTCTTAAATTCACCAAATTTTTAATATTTTTTTGAATGTGCTATTAATATTTTGCTGTATTGAATTACGTTTCTCGCATTTTTTTGCGAATTCAATCCTTGTGATTGGTAGCAAACAAATTTGTTCGTGAACTCATTCGATTTTAAAAATTTTTATTATTTACTTTTTTGAAAATCAAAATTAGTTAATAAATTATAACCCTTAGTGATTGAATTCAATAATTGGTTTAATCGATTAATAAAACTTTAATATAATCATCTGTAATAAGTCGCACTCAGTGAAATCATGTGATTGAATTCACAGCGTTTGGTTCGAAATTAATGCGTTGTTCATATGGGACTTCAAATCGAATTAATAATTATGAATTTTAAAGGGACCAGGAAATTCATACATAGAAAATTTGTAAATCATACTAAATGAGTCATAGGAGTATCCTGGTACATCTGAGGTTCAAATAGTACCATAAAAAGTACTATAGTACCAACTTTATCATCCCTGATTCAAATATTGAGAAAAAGATTTCACAACAAACCAATACATACGCACTTTAGGCTGTCACTTAACGTTGAATTCTATTTTCAATAGATTTGTCCGCAACAGAAAGAACGAAAAAGTGAAAACTAACCACACATACAGACTTTCAATTGAACAGAAACAAATCAGCTGATTCGTAACGGAACAGAACGTACAAACTAATTCTGCCTTAACATGTTTCTCCAATTTTTTTATTGAAATAGTCGAGTTTGTTTTCGCTAACTACGTCAGTTTCATCGAAACACTTTAAATTTTAAATAATATGGTGAAGTCATAAAATTTCAGAAGAAAAAAAAAATATTTAAATTTGTACATTTCTTTATGATCTGAATGAGTTTTTTTCTACTAGTAGTTGGCCAAGAACACATTGTTCATCCGATTGAGGTGCGACTTAGTATGATTATGCTTTGAAAATCTACCTTTGCAAACTTATAGATAGAGATAAAATCACCAAAACTTGAGATAAATTTTGTTTGTATCCCATAAACTTTATTAAGGATACAATTTTTTATAGCATAAATATCAAAAAAATTAATATTTTTGCTGATTTCGAAGATTTATTAAGGATAAAAAATAAATTAGTTTTTAAAATTGACTGTAAGGTGTACATCTGGAAGTTATTTTTTAAATTTTTTTTTTTTTAAATTCGTTTAAAACTGTGGGCTGTAGGTAAATTTGCTCAAAAAAGTTCAATTGTGCCCACTATGCACTGGTTACTACCATCAGCATAACTGTTAAAATTTCAACACATTGCAACATTAACCATATAAATAACTGATTTACTATAGATTTTTGATTCATTTAATTTTAACTTTAACACTTTTACTCGAAAATATTTCAACGTTTTTTTTTTTTTTTGTTTTAATTTGTCAATTAACCTAAATGATTATTTACATCAGATCAAGCTTAAATATGTTTGTAATAGAACTTTTACACATTATATTTGAAATCTTCCATCTATTAAACACTTGTTAGCTGCAATGATTTTACAACTTTCGCTAAAAACAAAACTACGACAAATAGCCATGTCTCATGCCTGGCTATCAGTCCGTCCAACAGTCTGACTGTCTGTTGAGGAAAAAGGGCTCATATAATCAAAACATTAACAAAACTGGTTCTTTCTTATGGCAACTTTAAATGATGGCCAAGAAAAGTCAAAAGATCTTTTTAATGGTCAGTGGACTTTAGGGTTATAACTTTTTTGTCTGCAAAATTTTAGCCTATCACCATGTGATGGGAAATATTGTATCAATAATAAAAATCGCTTTTTTGGGTATTTTTGAAACAAAAACCTCTAGCATAAAGTTAATTTTCTGAAAGTTTGCATTAAAGTTGCATTAGTGAACCAAAATTACTGCACAACATTTTTTAAATTACATACAGTGTCGGCCAAAACTACCAAGCAGAAAAATACAATCGGCACATTGTTGACAAAGCGTCGTCTACGGTCGGTAATGAGTTGGCAGAACGTGGGATTAACAATCTTGACAGTATTGTCCTGTTGCCACAGTTGGCATAAAGTTGGTAATTCAAAAAAATTTGGTGCTTTTAAATTAGCTTAAATTAAATTAATTTTGGGAAATGTGTATTATAAAACACATTTAAAAAGCAGCAGGGGGGTTAAGGTGTTTAATTTTTTTTTGCATTTTTTTTTTATTTATTTTAAATAAATGCTTAATATGTTAAAAATATTGTGTTAAAATTTTAAGTCGATTGGAGCACAATTGACGAGTTACGAGTGTCAAGTGCTCATGACTGGGAGCGATCAACTGACTCCATACGTATAAGCAAAGCCGAGCAGGGAAGCTGAGAGACAAACTAAAGAAGTCAGAATTCGTCGTAGACAGGAGCAAAAAGGTGCTTTAGACATCATGGATGAAAGCAACATCCTTTATAAACCTGGCATTGATGATTTAGTGTTAGGTAAGCCGATAAAATTTGCTTATAAACGTTAAATACCAGATTTTTTTAGTGTTCAAAACGTTAAAGCGTTTTCCTCACAACTCAACGTTTTTAAAGCCGGTGCCCTCATAACTTCAAAACTACACCGATCCTTTTGAAATTTTGAACACTATTCTGTACATAATTTACGCGGTAACGCTGGAAAGTTTTTTCAAATTTGTTAATAATTTTTATTTTTTAATAACAAATTATGCGATTTTTTTCACTATAATCTCGTTTTTTCCCTTTAAAGTGTTCCAAAAAAGTGAAAAAATTAATATTTCGAAAAACCATCCCAGCGTTACCCTGGGGAAAACTATATCTAACGAATGAACTTTGATTTCAGATGACCCAGCACCAAGTTATGTGGGGCACCGCAAATTCTACTTTTTTTTGAGACCACGTCCGAATACTGCTGCCATTGCCGTGTTTTTTAATATTTCTTCGTGAAAATTTTATACAACATTCTTCAAATGTCATGCTTTAATGTCCTATTAGTTTTAATAAAGAGATTTTAACTGTGTCGTCACAAAAAATTCACAAAAAAATCGAATAATGAAATTATTTGTTGAATCGTCAAATACATGATCTTCAAAAATTGTAATTCCATGAAAAAACCTACATTTACACTGCATTGAGGTCCTTAAATATAAGAAATTTTATCATTTGTAAAATTATGCCTCAAAATAAAGGATTATAAAGGATAACAAAAATGTGTATGGCAAAAAACTGTTTAATAAGCTAACCTCCAAAGAACAAGTGCAAGGATTTCCTACAGTTGATTTTGGCCGGCGCTGTATGTTGAGTTCGATATTGTGCTTATTTTTTTTTTATTACTTTTTGCGTAATGTGCTCGCTCGTTATTTTGCTAATTTTAATACCCAAATCGCGAAACAACGCTAGAATATATTTTATCAAAATCCACGGAACTTGAGGTGGTTTGAAAAAGAAAAAAACGTTTGTATCCTTTAAGATCGACAAATTGTATAAACAGTTATCAATCTTAAAATCTTAAAAAGTTTTAGGCGGGAAATATTTTAAAACTTCTACAAAAGAAAATTACATTCTATATATCTCTTTATGGACTAGTATACATACGCCTGGGGTAATTACATTTGATAATGGCAAAAACAAAGTTATAGCCCTAGTGTACATGTGTCTGGAATTATAGGGTATCATCGTCCATATCATAACTGTTATTTATGATTTTTTTAAAGCATATTTTCAATCATCGTCATTGACTATGGGACTATCAAACCTCATCACTCTTCAATTCATTCAATTATATTTTCTGCCTGCAAACACGTACTCATAAATTTCTTATAAAGTGAAATTTTTTTTAATTTTTTTTTTTTGTGATTTCATTACAGTTTTACTTTTTGTTTTAGTTTTCTGTTTTACTTGTATTTTAATAGAAATATGAAATTTCACTCACAGATTTTTATTTGTTTGGTCATTATTACTAAAAGATCTCTCAATTAAATTATATTTAATTAAAAAAAAAAAAACGTTACTATCCAATTATTATATACTTTTAATGTTATAAAACTTTATTATACGCTTTTAGTAGCATATTTACTTAATACTCGTACTACCGAATAACATAAATATTTGTCTAATGTTGGGGTTGTTTTGAAAACTTGTTAACCACTTTCTTCTTTGACATTGTAGTTTTTAAAGTTTTGTTAAGCGCTTCATGCTGCTGGGGTAATGATGGATAGAAGTGTTAAATTGTTAGTGCCGTTAGTAATAGTGTCCATTTTGTATGGGTTATGGGATGTATTATTAACAAATTATGACAACTTTATAGTCAGTAATTATTTTACAAAGATTTGTGTAATTTTTTTCATATTTATTAGACTTTATTGTATTGTATTGATTTATGTTCAAATCGGAAGACGAAAAAACACAAATATTTGTCCATTTAGATTAGATTATAGTGGCACATGCACCGCGACCAGAAATTGGTATTTTGTGCTGCAAAATTATTTGTCCATTTAAAGAAAAACTATTCCAAACTTTACATATGTGAAAAAGGAGATCAATAAAACAAATCGTGTAATAAATATATCGGGTCCCAAGTTGACAAATAGGGGCTAAAAATATGTTTTAAATTTGTACCTACTCTATTAGATCGACTTGTTTTCCCAAAACCTAAAACTATTATCTAGACCGGACAGAGTCTCATCCCCCAAACTATACAGTTCGTCGATGAAACTGCTTTGCAGATAGTTGAGACTCCAATCCTTCGGTCCCTGACACTACGCAAAGCAGATGTTGCACTGTCTACATACTACACCCAGTTCTCCTCGTCCCGCATAGAGTTTTCCACGAGTCCTTGATTTCGCTTGTTTTGTCGAGATTTCTAAAGCCCAACCAAACAAACAACCTTAAAAAATTATTTTTAAATTTTTCTTATACAAAGTTTTGTAATAGAAAAATAATGCGACTTTGTTGGCATATTTCATAGGAAGATTCGTTGGTTGTTGTTTTTGCACTATTTTTAAGAAGTTTTTAAAAATTTTGCCATTTTTAGACAGTTTTTGAAATATTTTTGTAATCGCTCAAATTTATATGTTCCTTTGCTGGTTGAGGGTAAATATCACATTTTTGATATTAAAAAACAAAAAGGATTAATTTTGCGCATACTTCCACTATTAAAAAAGACAGAAAAATCTTGATTAGATTAGTGAACTTTTATAAAAAAAGGTGTTCTTATATGTCTTTATCTATACCAATAAATGGCGTTTATTACGCCGGTTTTCCTTAAAATTTTAAATATTTTGAAAAAAGTGCTTTTAAAAAAAGCGAAAAATTGTTGTTTCAAATCATTATATGGCAACCTTGAAAGTAAATGTAAATTTTTTTTAACCACGTTTGTAGACAAGACTTTAGATTTTAATATGCTTTTCACTGCGTTGTTGTATCGCTTTCCTATAAAATGTTATAGGCCCTTAAAAATAGGTGTGTCTTTAAAGACACATTGGTAAAAATTGGGTTAAACAAGGATAAGATTTTGGTTGAAATCGAGTTATCCCTGCTAGAAATAGTGCTTACCCACTAGCATTTTCGGAAGGCCTTATTTAAAGACCGATCGATTCCAAACCAAATCCAGAGGCATGATTTTTGTTCGCAATGTCCCACTTGGTGTGTCTCTTTTAAGCAGGTGAAAAGCGCTTTTTTCATATGCTCTAAGAAGCAGTAAATGCATGCCTTCTTAGGCAATAAAAAGCGATTTTCTTGTGTATGGACAACATTTGTGCTTCATTGTTGTATGTATTACTGCTTTATTGTATGTATTATGCACTGCTTCAAAGAAGGCATTTGATTGCTTTATTGTATGCAATACCAGCTGATATGAACGGTAGAACGACAAACCTTGTAGAGAGAAAAAAAATGCTTTTTGTCCACCCCTCAAAATGTACCCTGGCAATGATTATTGCCAAAATATTTCGGGTCTAGCATTAAGATCCCGTGAGGTGGATCGTTTTTAAAGGTTTTTTTTTTAGTTTTTCAAAGAATTTTGTAATTTAACTAAAGACAAAGTGTACACTATTAGTATC
Source organism: Delia radicum (assembly GCA_021234595.1). Taxonomy (NCBI): domain Eukaryota; kingdom Metazoa; phylum Arthropoda; class Insecta; order Diptera; family Anthomyiidae; genus Delia; species Delia radicum. The sequence continues at coordinate 238,397,531 of CM037851.1, forward strand.
ATATGAAAGGTTTACAGTTCCAACGGTATATAAAATTTCAGAAATTTCCTGTTTTTTTAGGGATGTCCTGTGATAAAAGATTTTCAAGTTTTTGTACGGAGATTTTTGTCATATAAATGTCAAATTGACATATTTTAATCTTTAATTGATTTAAATAAATATTTTTGCAGCTTTTATCGAAATTCAAAAGCAAAATTTAAAAATGCTCCTTTTAAAAACTGTACTTGTATTTGGTTATGGTTTTATTTTAGTTGCTTTAATTCTATTAGTTGCTTTAATTCTATGTGCCAAAAATCTAGACGTTTGACAGCAAACATATTTTTTTTAACAAAACTTTGATAACACCAAAACGTACGAATTCAAGAAATCCGATTTTTCAACTTTACGAATTTGAAAAATCTTACGTTTTTAATTCCCCACTAATTCCAGAACACTAAATTCATTACTATTAATGATATCAACGGTATTCTTTGAAAATCTATCATCATAACTATAATTAGGGAACTTCTGCTTTAAAAATATGTAGTTGTTTAGGTTGTAATACAGTTTCTTTATTGTTAATGTAAATGTCAGTCATTTGTAGAACAGTTTAAATTTTTTTACTAACCTTATGGTTCATTTAAAAAACAAACCACATCAAATGACTGTTCTATGATTTTACATTAATTTTTTTACAGTAGTTTTTTTGTTATTTAAAAAAAATATAAAAAAAAATAATGTTTGTTTATTTTTTACCACCATGTGGTTAATTTTTACTACAATTGTTAGTCATTTTTTGAACATTAAAAAAACTAATGACAATGTTAGCTGAATTTAATAAAATGTAAGTCGCATTTTCTTTAAGTGAAATTTCGTTGTTTTTAACTACATTTGCAGTGGTCTTTACCTACATAATATTCTAAATGTATATACTTTTTAAATAAATAAAAAAAAAATTACTCGTATTTTAATTATTTTTATTAAATTATTCGTGAAATATATGGAAAGTAACTAGGATGTTGGACCAACAAACAGACAAGATAAACAATTTACTTGGAATGGTTGAATTATGAATCGGATTATTTCAATTTTTATTTTTTATAACGCTTTATAAAAAAATGAAATGGAGTTGAAATACAACTACTAGTTTTTTTTTGTAAATGTCAAGAACTTTGAAAGTTTGAATCTTTCAACCATATCCATGTAACTCCTACAGTAGTTCGCACGGGAACAACCCTAGCGGGATAATATCTGAAATAAAAAAAAAAAAAAATTTTTTCAATACCATCCATCTTGTCTTCCTCCATACCAGAGAAACCTGGACATTCGTCTGTTTCGGACCATCCGTCAGTTGACCCATAGGTCTGTGGGATCTGTTCGTATGGGTGGCATCGATGTTAGGCATCGGAAACTCTTGATATTTTGAACAGGAGCTTTAAAGTATATTTTGGAGCTTTCCTCGATAAATTCCCAGAGCAATCATCAGTTAACTCGATGCCCTCGACCCAACGTGACTAATCATCCCACTAGATTTAAGCTGAGCTTTTTGGGAAAAAGCTCAGACACTCCATAAATTAAATAAGCATTAATATATATAATTTGTTGCTTAAACCAAGTACAATTCCTTAACAAAAGTTTTAATGCTCCTCAAAACTTATTTTTTAAATAACAAAAAATACTTGAAAGTTATGGCACACATTTATATACCAGTAAATGTGTCTCCAAAAACTTTTTAATTTGCTGCCCCATTTGCCCTCTAATTTCTTTAACATAATACGAAAAGAATCGCAAAATGAGTCATTTGTGACCAACTTCTTAAACATGATATTGAAACGACAAAAACGAACTGAACTCTACTGGACATGAGTGTAACCTAAACAAGCTCGGGCTCTCGGAATAAGTTCACTTGCTTTACAGAACATCTCCCAATGAATTAATGGCGTTTAATACTCCACACAGCCCAAAAGCTTCAAAATGTATTTGAAGCTCTCTATATACGATAGTTGGATTCCATTTTAACGCCGCATATAGATGTTATTGATAGTAAGATGCGGAGAAGTACTTTTTGCACCGTTTTAAAAAAATTAGACACTTGAATGCTTCTGTCGACACTCCAATAACGAGCTTATTCCAAGGGACCTCACACTGGATTTTCATGCTAAAAACATCAAGAGTTTCCAATTTCTCAATATCGATGACACCCATTCTAACAGATGACGTTGTCGAGGCCACAGCCTATGGATCAACAAAGCACTAAGTCTTCCGTGTCATAATAAGCACTAATAATTAAAAAAAAATTAGAAACTGGACTTACTTTCGACTTGATTTTTAAATGTACGATATATACGTGGCATATCCGTGCATATTATAGAGAATATAATTCCTTCAACTTTCAGAATCGCGATATCTCAGAAATGGTGACTCATAGAAAAAAAATAGTATATGGACAATTGTTGTAGATACTTTATGATCTACCACTTTTGTCTGAACGTTTTTTTTGAGAAAACATACCGTTTACGAGAAAAATCAAAAAAACCGAAAATGTTGAGCTTTGATCATAAATAACCTATGTGACTGATGGGCCTCAAGGTCTGTATTATTCAGGATTATGTGGATTTTTTTCTTACTTGAATAGAAATATTAAAGTTATAGCTTTTTAAACAATCTCCTTGCCCCATATTTTACATAAGCAATATTTACTTTAAATTACGTTTTTCTCAAAACAATACGGATAGACCGATTTTCAATCGTTTTTTTTTTGTAAGTGACTAAAAAATGAAGTCCCTAACGTAGAGACATCTTTAAATGTTTATCTAGTATTTTTTTGAAAAATAAAAAACAACGATTTTTTGGCTGTTTTTTAATTTTTCGTTTACACTTGTATACAATACAAATCAAAAATTAAAAAATCCGGATATGTTAGGGACTAAATAATAGCTTTTACAAAATTCTGTACTAATTTTTTAAGTTTTTCTAAAAATGATCTTACAAATAAAACTACATAATGTTATGTAAAAGTTTTAAAAAACGTATTTTTCCCATAATTCCCTTGCCAAACATTTCGTATCCATTAATGCATTTAAATGAGTTACATAAAGCATTTTTAAAATTTATTCAAGTTATATTTCGTGCAATAATGTATGAATGTACGTACATAAACTTTTACTTTACCTTGAAAGTAAAAGTTTACAAAGAAACCAAAAAATAAAAAATACCGGAAATATCAGTAGATATAAATTTTCATACATTCTTTTAGCATTCATACAAACTACCTCTGAGATTAAGCCTTTAACCCTAATGAGATACAATTATTTTAATGTGTTAAACATGTGATAACATGTGTAATTTTACACATACAATACAAAAAAGGTGTATGCGGATTTAATATGCTTAAAATGTTGTTTACCCCAAGAGCTTTCAAAATAATAAAAAATGAAAAAAAAAAAAAAATAATAATAAAAAACTGCCATAGAAAGATACAAATACATAGCAACGAACTCCAAACAATAATACAACATTTTTTAAGTAAACAAAATAATAATTCAAAATACTTATATACATACTAAATGTGGTATGAAAGTCCGCAACTAAGGTCCGAAAAAATGTTAAGCCGCATGAACATGTTCAACATGACATTAAGCTGGCCAACATTTGTAGAAGAAGAAAGAAATTTTGTGTACAACATCTTTGTTAGGATAAGAATGGCTAGGGGTTTATTAAAAAACGATAGTTATAAAAAATCAGTAGTATACAAACCTTTCTGGTTTTAAAATAACGTTCTTAACTTTCAAGTTTGATATAATTTTTATTAAAAATAATTTCATTTTCGTTCTTAACTTTCTTATACCAAAGACTGTAGAAAACTAGAAGTTTTTTACAACAATTTTAATATAAACTCCATCCCATTATGCAGGAGGACATATCGCACACCTAGTACAAAAGTGACTCAACTCAAAATTTTAAATTTTCAGAAAGCGAAAAAATATATTTGCAACTTTATACCAATTGAAACATAAAGAAAGACATAACTGTTTTTTAGCAACAGTTAACAACAACAAAATACACTGATATTTTTGTTATAGATAAACGAGTATATTGTGCATAGTTTAAGCATATAAAACCGAAAAATTAAAATTTGGAGTTGAGTCACTTTTGAACTGGGTCTGCGATATGGGTTATCTCAAAAATATTTCAAATTGGGCTTAACATTTTTTTTTTTATTTATTTAAGGCATATTAACAAATCCGTTTGCGGGACTCAGTTTCTGAATGGGGTGAAAAAATTATGGCGGCTGTAAGTTTAAAATTTAAAAAAAATTCTCAAAATTATATTTTTTTCATTGATTTCAAAAGAAATTTCGCTCCTGTACACTATTGCACAAAATAAAATGCAAATCTATAAAAACATACGCATATCAGTCAAAATAAAGAAGGTATAATTTTGCTAAATGGATTCCCATATACACTGCGTTGCAAAACTATAATTACACATTAAATTTCACACTAAATTTCATAAGTTAAAAAAAGTAGAAAAGTTTAACTGGCATAGTTAAATGTAAAACCAAATTTACAATTGTTAATGTTTAACAAAATACCAATTAATTTATATTTAATACTTCGATAATGGTATTTGTCCATTGAAACTTTTCATTAAATTAATGTCAAGTTTTTTATATGAAAAATATCATTGTAATGATTAAAAGGTCCATACACTTAAAGAAAAGCTTTTCATATAACTTCATTGATTTTCGTCCAATGTAACACTTCATAAATATGATGAAGTGGTTTCATTAAATTTTAAACTTCATAACTTTTATGAAATGTTTCGTAAATAAGGTGAATCTTTTCAACAGCCAATGACGAACCTTTATTTTGAATACATTATTTGTAAAACCCAATATTTTTTCAACTGTAATTCAGAATAAATAAATTAAAACTCAGAACCCGGTGAAAAAAGTTCGAGTAATATAAATATATGTTATTCCATATCGATTCGGTTCTTTGGGTGTGAAAATAGTTACCTTTAAATTGCGTTATAAAATATTATTTATTCTACTAACTCTGAAGTTTTTTTTAAAGTGTAGCTTTTCTAAGTTTTTACTTCTGTTTTTTTTTTAAATTTTCTTTAGCTTTAAATACATTGAATTTTGTTTTTTCTATTTGTCTTCTCTGATAATTATATTTGAAATTGATAGATTATCTTCTGATTTTCTAAAATATACAAAAGTGATCGAATTATTTTTTATTAATTTTAACACATATATTTGTAAAGAATTATATGTGATGTCATATATAATTATAATATAAAAATGATGGAATTTGTTTGGTTTTACTGTTTTATATATACTTATATATAATTATACATGGAAGTATATATGATTTGATAAATAGCTATATCAGTCATATATGATAAAATAAAAAATTTCAACTTAAATTATATTTAAGTTAATAATTTTATCTCATTTATATATAATGATTGATATATCTATTTATGTTATATAAGATATAATGATGTATAACGCCATACTATAAATGTTCGTAAAAATAAATATGAGATGTATGTATATATCGTTACCTATGGCCATATATAATAATATAATACTATACTATATATAACCGTTTAATATATTATATATAAACTTTTTTCGGCGAAAAATTCAAACTAACATTCAGAAAATTGATATTTATTTCTATTAAAATTCAGAAAAAATACATGAAGTAAAGAATTTTCATTTGGAACTTAAAAACATTAATTGAGGTTAAGAATTTCCATTTCCACTGAAACTTATAAAAATTAAATTTATATTGAGCAAATTCCATGCAAAATGATTAGAATTTCTGACTTTTAAATGATGTTGTGATAGTTTCTAAATTTAAAATAATATATCTAAATTACATCTGCTTAATGATTTCTAAATTTAAAGTGGATATTCTGAATTTCAATTGATAGGAAAACAAAAAAAAAAATGTTCACACGGTTGATGACAAATATTTCAAAATGTTGAAGATTTATGAAATATTTGACATAACTTTTTTTAAAACTCTTCATCATATCTGTGAAAACTTCGTAAATATGATGAATTTTTGATTTTGACAAACGAATTATGAAACCGTTTTATAACTATGATAAAACGTTTTTCCCTGAGTATGCTCTCAATGAAGAGGTTTCATTAAATAGCTGTTTTCATGAAAAATATGAAGCTTTTCATTAATTATAAGAATATTTTCGTTTATTTTGAGAAGAAAATTTCATTGCTGCATACTGAAACTGTTCATTAGTTTTTATCCAACAAAATTCTATAGGTGTATATCGATTTTTTCGTGTGCGCTGTCATAACATGATTTGCTATTTTTTCAACAGTTTGTGCATCACTGGTTATTTTTTTTTTTATTTGAAATATTTTTGATAATATTTATAGACAGATGCCTTAAATTTTTAAGTCTTTTTTAATTGGAATTTTTTGCTGTTGTTTCATTATTTTAAAATACCGATTTATTTTATGTTTATTAACGTATCCAAACATTATTTTATGGCAAATCCACAAATAAGACATTTTTTAACCACCCAGTCAGAAAAATACAATTGGCAGAACTTTGGCAAGATGTTGTAAAGGGTAGCGCAAATGTTGGAAAAACGACTGAAATTCAACTTTCACGGTGTTCTTTTAACGTCGACATGGTAACATCTTTCAACACTACTACGAATCTAATTTTCGATGTTGGAAAAAACGTCAATACAAAAAATACAGTACTCCAAAAATGAAAAATTCAGTATTTTTCCGATATTAGAAATACCAAAAATTCAATACTTTTTCAGTGCCAAAAAAAACAAAAAACTTTTAGAAATATTGAGGTTAAGAAGAAGCATAAACGTTTTCTCTAAAAATTATAAACACTATTAATTTTTAAATCAGACTAGACCAGTTTCTAAAATTAAAATTAAAAAAATAGTCAATTGTTTTTTGAAATTGTCAATTGTATATTCGAAATTATCAATTTTATTTCTGAAATTGTCAATTGTATTCCAGAAATTATCAAAAGTATTTACTTATTATTTCTGAAATACAATTGTTAGTTTCTGATAAACAATTAATAATAATAACTGAAATACAATTGTCAAAAGTATTTCTGAAATACTTTTGACAATCTCTCAAATACAATTAACATTTCTGAAATACAATGGGCATTTTCTGAAAAACAGTTGATAAAACTGAAGTAAAATTGATATGAAAAACATTTTATAGTTTTTGAATTTGAATTGCAATCAACAATTTCTGAAATACAATTGATTAGTCTTAAATACAATAGATAACTTCTGAAAACCAATTGAAAATGAAGTTGGTTATGTCTATATAAAAAAAAGAGTAGTTTATTTTAGAAATTAACAAATTTCTTCATCCATTTCTATCTGTCGCATTTGTAAACCAGCGACAGGTTTTTGATAATATTTCGCCTTCTTTCTGTTCTGGAAACTTTTCCTCCAGTAAATTAGCAATATTTAAGGAAACTTATTTTAAAAACATTTTAAAAGCTCATGCCATATTTTCATTTCCCAAATTCACAGACCATTAATGTTCATAACTTGAACTACATTGTGGATCATGTAATTAATATATGGGCGCCAATATCCCAATTATCAGCTTTTGACTTCGAAAGAAGTTTTGGATTTTTAAAATCTATTATAACATCTGCCACCAATCCAAGGAAGTATCAGTAGAAAGTATTTATTCTACCCTTTGCATATAAATATAAAATACACAGAAAAAATTATCAATCTAAAATATCTAATTAAAGATTTGCATTTAATTTGTTTCTAAACAAATATTTAATTGAATCAGTTAATATTTTAATTGACTTTTAAATATATACATACATATTTTTTTTTAGACACAATTATCATATTATTTTTTCATACACTGTATGCATAAATAGAAAATTTTCAGTATAAAATACCAAATACATTTGAAGTTAACAAGCAAAACACACATACCAACGTATAGATCTCACACTTTTTTTGTGAGTATCATATTTTTTTTTTTGTAGAAGTTATTTATAACTTTTTTTTCCTTCTTAATTTTAATAAAAGGTTTAATTGATAGTATCATTGCCGTGATAGGTGCAAAATCAATTAAAATATTAATTGATTCAATAAATTTTTTAATTGAAACCCGTTTTTAATTTTTTCTGTGTACTCTTTGGGAAAACATTTGCAAACTTTTGAATCGAAAAAATTTTTATTTTGTCAACGTTTATGGTTTACAGATTACATCCACTCATCCTGACAATATCTGCTTACCATATAATGGGAACATAATGGTACACTCACAATATTTTGTCGTTGAAAACAAAGAAATATGTACTCTTAAACTACTAAACAAAGAGTTAAAACCTGGTCTACTTTTTTTCTTTAAAATCAAATGTAATTTTCATTTATTTTTAACTATTAATTAACTGGAAATCCGTAAAAACAAAATATTTTCTTTAATTTTTACTATCAACAATAAAATAACAAATTAAAAAAAAAAAAAAAGACTACCAAATCCCTAAAAATAAACGATTTTATTTTGACTATCAAAAATTAACTTCAAAATTATTAAAAACAACAGTTTTACTTTTGTTTTTACTATCATTAACTTTTTGGTTCAAATAAAGAATTTTTTGTAAAAAGAAAATTTGAAATGAAAATAATAACTGGTACAGAAAACCTGTATTTATGTCTAGTTTGTTTTTTTAATGGTAAAATAAGTAAAAAAAAAATATTTCTTTGTAGTTTAAATGTACATTAATTAAAAAACAAAGTTTACTGATTATTTTTAAATAAACTATAATCAGTTACTGTTAAAATATTGTGAGTGTAGTAAAAGAAAGTTGTAGTAAAAAACTTTTTTTAATACAAATGTGATAATATTTATCTAAAAGGTAATATTTTTAATGAAAATGCAAGTTTTTTCAATTATCCTCTGCCATTAAATTATCCTTCTTCATCATTTAAAAGTTTAAATGACATAGAAGTAAACATACATACAATAGAATTTAAGTGTATTCTAACAAAACTTTAAAATTAACGCTTTTAACAAATAATAACATGTACGAGGGGTACCATTTATATTTCGGGAACTGTCAACACTAATGTCAATAGCTAAAATCTGGCAACACCATAATGAAGTTTGACATTTTTTAGCATAAGCGTGCTCTGAACCTTCTGATGTACAAGTGCTATTTGTTTTGTTTCCAGTGAGTTAAGAAAATCAATTTGGCCAAAAAATGGAAATTTCAAGAGAAGGTTTTCGTTGGATTATTTTTCTCAACTTCCGACGTGGATTATCTCAACAAGAATGTGTCGATGAACTCGGTTTTTTGCATGGTGATAAACCACAGTATATCGATGGTATAGTGAATTCAATCGTGGTCGTAGTTCGGTAGCCGACGAATTCCGTGAAGGTCGTCCAAAATCGGTTGTTGTGCCACAAAACATCAATGCAGTGCGTGAACTGATGACGCAGGATAGTCATGTGACATATTGTGAGATAGAGGCATCCTTGCAGATTAGTTCCACTTCAATACATTCGATTTTGCATGAACACTTAGTTGTAAAAAAAAATTGTTCTTGTTGGATACCAAATAATTTATCAATCGCTCAAGAAAAGGCTCGCGTCGATTGGTGTAAGGAAATGATTAAAAAGTTCTACCGTGGTGCTTCAAAAGACGTGTATAAAATCGTGACAGGTGACGAATCATGGATATATGCGTATGAGCCGGAAACAAAACAGCAATCGACCGTGTGGGTATTCCAAGACGAGCTAAATCCAACAAAAGTTGTTTGGCATAATGGGTCGTGTGGTCACTGTTCCTCTTGAGCAACGTAGGACGGTCAATTCTGAGTGGTACACTACCATTTGCTTGCCGGAAGTCTTCGGAGAAATTCATAAAACCAACCGCCAAAGACGAATCATTTTCCATCATGACAATGCGAGCTCTCACACATCTAGTCAAACAAGTGAATTTTTTGAGCAGTCAAAACATCGAATTGATGACTCATCCTCCGTACAGTCCTGTTTGGCACCCAATGACTTCTTCTTGTTCCCGAATATCAAAGGTTAACTGCGTGGTTAACGATTTACGAGCGAAGACGAAGCAGTTGAAGCGTTCAAAAACCATGTTTTGCAGGTGTCTTAATAGGAATGGAAAAAGTGCTATGACAAATTATTTGAACGAATTAAAAGTGTATTGATCATCAATGGGAATTATTTGAAAAACAATAAAGCCATTTTCATTTAAAAATGTTTGTTATTATTTGCTATTCCCGAAATATAAAGAGTACCCCTCGTATTGAATTAAAACATATTTAAAAATGAAGAAACAGTTCCTCGGCTTGCTTGCAAGTAGTGCTATGTATTTTTCTACAGGTTTTTGGGAGAGCGAAAAATCTGATTCATATTAATCTTTTCAGATATTTTAATGACAACATATGCCTTAATGATTCCCGACCTCACTTACTTCAAAATACTGCATTAAAAGAAATACGTTGTTTTTCAGAAAAACTACACATAACACCTTTTGAAGCAGCCTTTTTGCAAAATATGTCAACACCGGTTTGTACACATAACAGTTTTTGTTCAAAGAAAAAAAAAGTTTAGTTTTTTATATAAGTTTTGACACTTTTTGTTTATTAAAAAAAATAGTAATTTATTTTATATGTGAGCTACATATAGCACTTGTTGCTATTTTCCCATTAAAACCGCTTCGTGGATATATGTATGACCAATAGAGCTTCTCAATGGCACAATAAAAAAAATATCAAAATTACACATGATTATCAAAATTACACAAAATGTACACTAAAAAAAAAGTTTGCAAAGTCAGCAAAAATATTGGTGAGTCAGCAAAATTTTAGTCAGGTGGGTGCCTGCAGCAAAATTGCTAATGTCAGCAAAATCTTTTGCTGAAGCTGATTTTTGGAAAAAATATCAGTAGTCGCAGCAAAAGCTTTGCTCCTTGCTAAAAGTTAATCAAATTATTGCTGAATATTAGTAGACTGAAAAAAACACAAAAATTATTTATAAAAGTTATAATTTAATTAATTTATTTGGGGAAAAACTTAATTTTTTTTTTGTAAGTCTTTTAAAAATAACTAACAATACTTTACAAATATAAAAATGTTAATAATCCCACATTGAAGACACGAGTTAATTTAATATCTGAAAATATATCGAAATAATTTATGTATAACATAAACAACAATATCTTTGAACTGCTTATATCAGTGGTTGTCTAAATGATGGCATCTTTCTAGAAACGAAACAAAACGAAATAACAAAATATGAAATATTATTAATTACGAAAGATGCGTGTTAGCTTTAGTTTGTCTACCTGAACGTATATTTGTTTTGCAATTTGACCACACTACATTAATAATCACTATAATCATTTAGTTTACAACTACACACTTAATCTTGATAAAATTTAAATATTTTATTTTGTCTTTAATTTAATTAATAGACAATTACTTTGACAACACAAAATTTAAGTTTTTCAATCCGCAATTTATATGTATACGATACTCATTGTTGGCGTCCTTCTGTTTTATTATGTATGAAAAGTAGATACAAAAATATTCCATGGTTGATTTTTTTATATGTCTTACAAGAGTTTTTCTTTTCAGTATCATTTGCCTCGTCTCTACTACATAATGGCATGCCGAGACATATACTTCAATCTGCGTATATCTTTCAATCTGGTTGCTGTCCACACGTTTAATGTTTTTTTTAGCAAAATAAATTATTAAAACATTAGTAAAATATTAGTAAAATATTAGTTCAAAACAGTTAAGTATAATTGAAATTTTAGCTGAAAACACAATTTCAGAAAAAAAATTTTCTGAATAATAGTATACTTGATTTACAAGACGTTTTACTAATTTTTCCACTAACTTTTTTTTTAGTGTACTTTTAAAGTACTTATTCGGTAGGCATATCGTTTATTATATGAATACTATCAAAATATTTCTAAAAACTTGGGTAAAATATGTACAAAATATTATCCATTTAAAATTTTCTATAAAACTTGTAAAAAAAAACAAAAAACTGTAAATTGCATCTCCACTTTGGAGTACTTTTATTTCTGTCATTAAATGCCCCTTTAAATTGTCTATTAAAAGCACCGCTAAAATATGTAAAATTTAAAAAAATAAGATTAAAATCACAGTGTATATTTTGGCAAAACACTGGTTTTACAAAATATTCGTTGTTTGCCAAGTACTGGATTTTATGAACCGTCGGCCATTTCTGGCTGGGCATTTTTAACTCGTTGCTGTTATTTCAATCTTTATGCAATTCACACGGTCAAACTTTCACTGAAATAGTGATATTTTATTTTTCCATTATTATGAGTTTGAGGTGTGTAATAAAGAAAAGTAAAGTACGACAAGTATGGATAAATTTATGTACTACATCACCTTAAATTAAATTTAAAATAATAATAGAAAAGTGTTGGTTGGATGCCGGCTCGTTGGCTGGTTAGTTGGTAAGTTGGTAGATTGGTTGGTACGCTCGTTCGGTCACACGTTGATAATGAATAATTGTTAATAAGTGGTCAATGACCCCATGTTATATGAGTACATACTATTACATGTGTATGGGGGAAAAAAAGTGTTAAGTGGCCTTTAAAGTGTACTTGTTCAGATGAAAAACGTAAATGGGAAAATATATATCAACAAAATATGAAGTTTTGTATGAACAATAAAACATAAAAAAATCGGAGCACTGGACAATATAATCCGAGCACTGTAAGCAAAATATTAGAAATTTATTTATTAATTTGAATTTAATGAATTTAAAAAGAATTTCCTAAAATGAAATGAATATGCTACGGGACAAGTTAGTAGCAGATAGTGTCAAAGTAAAACCATTTAAGGATTTATGTGATATGCAACAGAGCCAGTGGGAAAAAATTATCACGTGACTGGTGTAGGTGTATGTGTCGTAGAACTGGAGAAAATTTTTTGAAGAAAAACTAGTCACATGTTAAGCGAAATGTGTTCTGTGATAGGGGTAGTTTGACTGAAATAGTTTTGCGACGTACCACTGCACTGGTCTAAGGGGTACATGTCGCTAATTCATTTTAACAATTTTAACTAGACAAGAAGTCCGGATAACATTGGTATTATCAAACAAATTCTACTAATTTTATGTTCCTACACTTCTAAAAGCACTTCATGACGCATTATAATTCTAGTTCACAATAATATCTTTATAAAAAGAAAGAGCTGCAACAAAATAGCACTAATTTAATGTTTAACTTATAAAGCAGAGTAACAAAATATATATTCAGGTTCAATTTTGTAAGAAAAGAAATTCTTATAAATCGCCAATTAATTATACATAAAAAATCGTTGCCAAAAATCTTGTAAAATATCTTAACAAGATATTTCGAAACAAATATGCAAAAATTTTGCAATTTTAATTTATATTCATGTAAAGTGTTTCAAGTTTTTGAGAAAGTTGTGTAAAAAATCATAATGTCGTGATATATTACTGGTTTTTTTTTTATTTATTTATTTATTTATTTATTTATTTATTTATTTATTTATTTATTTATTTATTTATTAAGTCTATGGAAATATCCTTACAGACTAGTATATATAACAAATGTACATAAAAATTATTTACAAAAAAAAAAGTGTAATAAAAAAAAAATAATAAAAAAATTTTTAAAGAGAATTTAATTGATTTAAGATAAGAATAAGATTTCTTTTAATAATATTGACATTTATAGATAAGTCTATATAAGAAAACATGATATTAAATTCGTTACAAATTCTGCGAAAAGGTTCAAAATATTCATAATTTGATTGACAAAAACTCAGTTTTATTGGAAGATAATGCCTTGTAGGTCTAATTGGAACGTTGAAATTTACTTTTGAAAGAAGAAAGTCAGAATTCACAGCACCATTTAACAGATTGTGTAGAAAGGATATGTTTAATACCAATCTCCTACTTTTTAGAGTTGGTAGTTTTATAAGTGCAAGGCGTTTTTCATACGACGGCAAATTATCTCTAGTCCAAGCGTATTTCCGAAGACAAAAAATTGTTTTTGCACAGACGCAATTTCTGTAATGTGCGATTCATAGTAGGGATCCCAAACTACAGACGCATATTCAAGAATCGGCCTAACTAAGGATGCGTAAAGTTGCTTAGCGACGTATGGATCTTCAAATTCCTTACCCCATCTTTTTACAAAACCAAGAACGCCTTTTACCTTGTTAATTGTTTGACTTATATGTGCATTGAAATTTAACGATTTATCCAGTAATACTCCAAGATCAAGGAATGTGTATACTTGTTCTAGTTCATATCCGTTAATAATATATTTTCTTATAATCGGAACAGTTCTACTAAAAATCATATGTTTGCATTTTTTTAAATTCAGCTCCATGTTGTTTAAATTGCACCAGTGAAAGAAATTGGTAGACATATTTTATGTGTAAAATCTCCATTCACTCGAAAAATCGCCAGTCGACATTTCAAAAATTAACTTGCCAAACGAGTATTAAGATCGCGACGTTTGGCGAGAAATCGCCACATCTGACAAACTTGGTCACTGTCTAAACAGTTTCGTATTCACTTATTTTAAACCAATGAAGTGTTACGTCTTCATTCCTACTGTCACAAAGTCGGTACATAAAAAATTCCTTCAGTGTTGTGTCCACTTGGTAGCAATCAAGGAACTGCATCCTTTGGTACTAATTGCCATGTTTTCATCCACTGCTAGCGGTTTTAAATCAGTTCATTGACCAGTAGCAACTTAAACAGCAACGCCCCTAGGTATGGTCACAAAACATTCTGGTGGCAACCAGTGAATGTTTTGTGACCATAACTATAGTCACGTGATTGGGCATTTCACCCAAATTAACATTTTTTGGTGCACCACAATTTTGGTTTCACCAGTTGCGTGACGTGCTCCCCATTCTTACATCTTCATTTCCCGCAGGAAAGTAACTCTAAGCGTATGAGTGTTTTCCTATAACTCATACGCAGTATTGTCAAATTTACAATATCAAAATTTACTTTGAATATCTTTGAAGTTGCAGGGCAAGGTTCGTTTTCTAAAATGATTTTGATATTTTGTAGAGCAATGCTATTATAACAATACATACTACATAATATTTTTACTGCATTACGGCTGCCAGTAATCAGTAAACGGTACTGATTACTGAAAAATAAATTGCAGTTACCAGTAAATTTTTACTGATTACTGAAAAATGAAGTAATCAATAAAAAAAATTTTACTTGACAAGTATTTTGTAACAGTTAATACAAAAAATGAGTAAAGATTTATACATTTTTCGTTTTTGTTAACTTTCAGTAGTTTTTGTTGCATTTCCTTCTGAATAATTAAAATTTTTTAAGTAACATAAGTTTTTTTTTTGGAACTTATCTAATAAGATATTTTTTTTTTATTTAAATATTGTGTAACTAACCAAAAACAATAAAAAAAAAACTGCCTAAATTGGTACCAATTTACTAATTACTAATTTTTTTTTTGAAATCAGTAAAAATACTGGTTACTGCAATTTTTTTTTTTCAGTAAACATTACTGGTTACTGCATTTTTTTTCTGTAATCAGTAAACATTACTGGTTACTGAAAATTTCGTTGCAGTAACCATTAAAAAATTTTTTTACTAAAATTTTACTGGTACTGCAAAGTGCCCATCTATGATAATAACCCTGTATCTATACATATAAAAAACTAAAATCGAGTTTCAATTAAAATATTTGTTAATTCAATCAAAAGTTTAACTGAATTCGGTCTTATTATTATTAATTTGTAACGGTGTAATTGATTTGTTTCAACTAGGGAAGTAAGGTCTTTCATGAGATAATCTCCGAATTTAATGAAATTTTGAAATTGTATATTTTGTAGGAAATAAAATCTATTTTTTGGTTTTTTGAATTTTTTTGGTATTTTATTTAAAGAAACTATATATAAATGCAATATTTTCGGGTAGGAATTCCGTCCGTCTATGCGTTTTCAAGTTAAGATGATGTCCCTTAGAGTATCCTATTAGAATAAGATAAGAGCTTTTTTTAAGCATAAGCCTCAATCTTAGTTTTATGTTTACTATCAACGGTTTCTAGTCAAGAAAAATATGTTTTTAAGATTTTAGAAAATTGTGTTCATTTTACAGTATTTCAAATTTTGCGAAATTTTAACTTTAACACTTTCTAATCATAACATTAACATTTTTTGAAACGCAACAAATAAAATCTAATATGAAAATATCATATTAGATTTTGGACTTGAGGTAAAACAATATTCTAACTAAATATACGAAAATATAGAAAGTCTGAAAAATAATTTTTGTATTTTTAATACAAAAATAAAAACATTTGTGAATAAAGATTTTTAATTTTTTAAATTGAATTAAATTATCATAATACAAATTTGTATGCATGTCTTCTACTTTATAACACAGTACTAATACCACAATAATGCAAACTGAAATATTTTTCAACTCCAGTAAGTACATATATAACTACTTATTTTTGATTTTTTGTAAGCTGGAAAGTAATGCCATTTTGTGCAAGCAATTCATTTATGTTTTTATGTACCAAATATAGCATATCGAGATAGCTCAGATGGTAGAGCGCTTGGCTGACAACCTGTAGTTCCCGATTCGAATCACATGTAAGCATATTTATTTAAAAAAGAAAAAAAATTCCATCAAAATATTAAATATCGAAAAATAAAAAATACATGTCCGCTTAAACTTACTAATGATGAATATGTGTGAACCATATAAAGTACCCTAAAATAAGCCCATTTTATACAACAACAAAAAAGTACATAAAAAGCTACCAGGATATGACATTTGAAGACAGACTTCTTTTCTTTAGTTTACCAGAAAATATAACATTTATATATAGATTCTTTGGATATAAAACGACAAATAAATTAAAATTGACAATTTTCTGCCCCACTATGGCCGATTATATTACCCACCTTAAATTTTTTTATCTACAAAATATCCAAATTTCATCAAAATCGGAAATTATCGCCTGAAACACCTTCTTTGTTAGATTTTAATCAAACATATTAAAAATTTCATTGAATATTGCATTTAATTTCAAACTAATTTAAAGTAAAAACTATTAAAACTTCAATTAATATTGGAAAACATCGCCAAATTTAAAAAAATCACTAAAATTTTATAAATTCACCAATTTTTAAAAAAATCTTTAAAATATAAAAAATAGTCGAAATTGAAAAATTGACAAAACTAAAAATAAAACAAAATTAAAAAAAACTCCTAAAATTCGTCCAAATTGACAAAAAAAAAATCGGCACTATCAAAAAGATATACCAAAAAAACCGCTAAAAAATTAAAAAAAAACATAAAATTGTCGAAATTGCAAAAAATCGCCAAAAATTCGAAAGAAAAAATTGTCAATATTTAAGTTTTGGTGATTTTTTTTTTATTTTGGCATCTTCTTTAAATTATGGCATTTGTTTAAATAATGGAGTTGAAATAAATAAATCCAAACAACTGATTTCCCTCACTCGTTCCAATTTTATTAAAATTTGTCAAAAATATTGTCTTTTATAGTGTTTATGTTTTTTCGACCTTTTGTTTTAAATCCAATTAAATAAATAGTCAAGCTCGAAGTCTTAGATTTTAATAAAATTATTTTATTTTTATTTTCAATATATTTCTCCATCCAATATTTAATTGGATTATTGTCTTTTATGCAACTAAGGTTGGCACCAATATGGCGTCTTAAAAATTGAAAAGAGTATAATAATGGTACTAAAAGTTGGTACCAACCTTAGGTGCATAAAAGATAATATCTGTGATAAATCTGCACAAAACTAAACGGGTGACGTCCAAAATTTCAGTTGGTTATAAATTAAGGGTGTTTTTATAGAGGTATAGAACTTTGAAATTTAATAAAACAAAGATAATTTTTTAAATTGACGTGAAATTTGTTTTATTCGAAAGACAATCTTCTGGCATTATAATTTAAATATAACTTCTGGCATATGACCGCCACGGCTGGTTCGGACGTAGTCTAATCTGGAGGTAAAATTTTCCAACATTTGTGTCCGATTTTTTTCATTTAATTTTTTTTTTTTTAATGTTAAGTTTTCTTTGATCTTGTTTTATTTAATTCTTCTTAGTTTAAACGAGCTTAAGATCAATTATTTATTAATTATTTATTTCCAATATTTCGTCTCCACATTGGGTGACTTCTTCAGGGAATAATTATTACAATAATAAAATAGTTTTCGAGTGTGGCCAAACGTAAGAAAAACACATTTTAAAAATAAATTACATAAAAACTGCAATTCTTATTGACGCTGGGAAAAAATCTAATTCGCAGTATAAAAGTAGAGTACCGTACCATTCCAATGTAATTTACATGGTGATGATCCGATCAATCCCAGCAAAAAATAGTGATTTCCCAGAAGCGCTTCCGGAAGGCATTATTTAATTACGAAGCGCTTCTAAAGCATATAATGTAGGCATGATTTTTGTTCGCATTGTCCCACTTGGTATGTCTCTTTAAGCTGGTGAAAAGCTCTTCTTTCATGTGCTCTCAGAAGCAATAAATTCATGCCTTCTTAGGCAATAAGAAGCGCTTTTTGTATATTGACAACATTAATGCTTCTTGGTATGCATTCATTATTGCTTCATTGTAGGCATTATTCACTGCTTAAAATAAGGCATTTAGCAAGCACTACAGAATGCCTTCCGTAATTGCTTTATAGTATGCAAGTCGGTGACGCGCTATTTTGGAAGCATAAAATGTAGTTACTGCTTACCAAATCCAGGTTATATTTTGCTGGGGTATCAAAGAAAATACCCACAGCCGTATGCACTTTTGGATATTTATCATTTTTCAAAAAAATTAAATCGCGTAAAAACCCAAGAATTTGAAAAACTAAAAACGTCAATCTTTAAGTGGGTCCATAATTTAATTGTAATCGGAAAACTCAATGCCATATTTTGGCCGTTTTTACGTGGAATGACCGATATGTATATTAAGTTGTTATACTATAAAGTGAAAGCGAAACACTATACAAAACTTTTGTATTCATGGAGTATTTATTGTCGTCGTGTTATTTGGTGCATCTGTCTGTTTTTGGTATATTGTTGCATTGTATTTATTTGCAACATTATATTTTCATACGCATTGTGTGTGTGTTGCGTGAGAGTGGCATAAGTTATAACTCTAGTCGGGAAATATTGTGTCGGTCTTAAGTGACCACTAAGAACCCTATACCAAATGACAACTTGTATCACATTTCGAGATGTAAAACAAAGGAACAACAAAAAACCTGGATTATGGTAAAAGATCAGTGTAAAACAAGATCAGAAAATAAGACAAACATAAACGTACACTGAGAGAATTATCCTTCATGATATTAATGAAATAATTTCATAGAATAAACAAAATTCATTCGATTTCATAAATTATCTCTTCCCAGATTTAAAGAAAATTTTCTTTAGAGCTATGAAATTATTTCAAAGACTTATATTTTTTCATAAAACTTCACAATTTCATTAATTTTCATACATTTTAAACTTTAGTTTTAAAATTTAATTCTCAAGTGTTCAACATATATAATAAAGTGCTTTGTTATATCAATGTAGCCTTGCATTAATTTTCGTCTTCTAAGAAATTGTTTAATAAATCATATGAAGAGGTTCATTGGCTTAGTTCGAAAGCATTTTTCAAGACATTCATGAAGAGTTTTATTAATTCAAAAAACTTCTTAATAAATATTTAAAAAATTTATGAAACTGTTTCATAAATCTATAAACGCTTCATTGTCCGAAGATTCATTAGTTTCATGAAGATATACATTAATTCTACAAACTTTTCATAAACATTCACTTTAATGAAACGTGTTTCATAGATTCTATAAAAAGTTTCAATGGACAATTTTCATTAAAGCAGTGAAGAGATTCATTACTGAAGTAAAGATAATTCTCTCGGTGTACTCTGTGTAGAAACGGTAATGAAGCAAGTCAGTTATGTTTTTATATGTTAACCCTCTAACGGGTAAGGCTGCCTCAGGGCAATATTCATAAAATTTACCACTAATGAGTCAATTGAGCGTTTTATACTTAGAAATTAATATATTCCGATAGAAAACTAAATTTGCTAAATATTTTGCACGGAAATTTTCGTGTGCTGTCCACGGTTTGGAAGCGAGAAAGCTTCAAAATCAAAATTTCGTAAAATTTTAAAAATTAATTTTTTTGAAAATATAATAGTTTTCAGAAGTCTAAAAAACTAATTTAAGTTGACTAAAAACTCTTTATAATAAAATATAAGTAAGATTGAAGCTTTACCTTCAATAATAAGTCCATACTTTGGTCCATGCACTTACAGAATTTATCAGGATTCCTCTAAAGACATCATTTTAACCTATAAACTAATCGACGGATTTTTATGAAATTTGGCAGAAGGAAGACATTTAGTATTATTAGCAAAGCGTTGAAGTTTGAACAATATAAATTGAAGTTTCTATACTTTTTCACCTAATTTCGCTTTTTCCAAAAAGCGAAAATCGTGATATCTTTTTAAATAGGAGCAGAAAAACAATAGTTTTTGGAGCGTAGTTATATAATAGTAAGAGAAATAATTTTTGTTCAAAACTTCTCTTTTATATGCTTTAGTTTTCAAAATGCACCCTTAAATATTTTGGCTCATATCGCCTAAATTATGCAACGATAAATAATTTTTTGAAGAACTTAGTATTTGTTTTTCGAGTGGAGCACATAGTATGAATTTCGTTGCAGGACATCGTTTGCCAGTTCGAGGGTTAAGGATAACTCTCAATGTATAACAAAATTGAAAACTCATCTGTTTTTAAAATCATTAGCCAGTTTTGTGTGGGGTAGGGGCAAAAAATTTGTTACTTTCAAGTAACTAAAATTTAGTTCAAATATAACTCAATATTTGTAGATTTAACAAAAAGCTAATTTAAGTAGTGTTTGCTGCAACGTAATTTTTAACTTATTTCTAGTAGTTTTAGCAAAAAATTTTACTAATTTTTTCCCACAAGTGTGCAATTAGCACACACACAATTCAAAATTTCGTTTATGTATTCTACTTTACCTGTTTACAATGATAATAAAAAAAATTTCGTTACAATTAATATCAATGCAATGAAATCATCAATTTATAAGTTCCATGTATGCTGGATGGCAAATTTTACACAGTATCCTAACCTGTCTTAGATTTATTGTGGATTCAAAATCAGTTTTTCTATTGAGGGAATAGTGAATGTTCAAAAAAGTTGACAAGGACGTCAAAAATGTCACAAAATAGAATTGGGCATTATAGTTCGCAGCTCATTTAGTTCACTTTCATTATTGAGTTAGTTCGTTCTTCTAGTTCACTCGCCCGTTCAGCAAATTCTTTCAATTGTTCTTAAGATTATATTGTACAATTTTTTCTTTGACAGTTACGAATATAATGGACGCAAATTAGAAAAGATGTTTTGAAAATGAACTAGTTCGTGAATGAAATGTACTAAAATGTACAGCACTATGTCACTGCTGAGTTTAATATACAATAACAGAAGAGATAATTGGAAATAAAACTGCAATTTAGCTTAAAGGCCATACTTGGATGAGGTCCTTAAGCGGTCATGACTTAGTTTTGTTGCGTTTGTAATGTAAGAAGAAGCGCAGGTTCTATTCTTACAGCCGGCAGATTGTTGTTGACAATCTGACAATTATGATACACAAATAATACTACAATTTAAATGGAGAATCAACGATGACTCCTGTCCATTAAAAAAGCAGAAACTAGTCTAATCTGATTTGAATGTTATAGTGTTTATAATTTTTATTCATCTTCTTAACCTCAACCTTACTAAAATAAAAAAAAGTTTACTAATTTTCTACCTGTAAGACAATTTTTGCTATATGCAAATACCTAATTTTAGTTAAAAAAATGTTATTTGTCTGTCAAATTATTTTTAAGCATTTTGAACTCAAAGCCACCCACTTTGAATTCAAATGCATTGCGTATTTAAATAAATTCTAAAACAAAACATTTTCCACCTGTTCATTTATCAAAATTACCATCATATAATTTATGACCGCCTTTTATTTTCATTGCTCAACTGTTGAGTTGATGATTAAATACATACATTTTCGTTTTCATCTATAGTTACTTACTCACTTGCTGACTGACTGACTCAACATCGCCCAGCCTATACCGCTGGAGCTAGATACTTGAAATTTGGCATGGATGTTTGTCCTCCAGCGTGGACGTCCGCTAAGACGGGCCTTTTGGAAATTCCTACTGGGAAGGGCAATAAGGGCGAAAGTCTCCTCTGTGGCGGCCTGTCCAAACCACCAAAGCGAGGAACTTGAAATTTGGTATGTCGGATTTTTGGAAATTCCCAATGGGGAAAATCCCCATTGGCGGTCTGGCTAAACCGCTGATGCAAGGTTCTTAAACAGTAAAAGACACCTTAGCGTAGTTTTGGAAATTTCTACGGGGGGTGGGGCTAAATGGGGAAAAGTTTTTAATTTGGCGACCTGGTCACACCACTAAAGCGAGGAACTTGAAGTTTGGTATGTGGGTAACTTATCACGAGAATACATCTGTATTGAGGGAATTTCTGGAAATTCGAAAGGGGAGCTAAAGTATGTAAATATATCCCTTCATTAACCGCTTAAGGGCGAACCTTGGAATGTGGTATGTGGGTTCCTGATCCCGCACAGACATCCCCTTAAAAGATATTCTTGAAAATTCCTTTCAAAAATGGTATAGTCAGCCCCTTTATTGCCTGGCAAAACCGCATAATCGACGTACTTAAAATTTTGTGTGTGGGTCTTTAATGACTAAAAGTTTTTAATTTAAATTATATGTTTCTTCGAATATGTGCAAAGGTTCTTTTAGAATTTTTACGAGGAACGAAATGAAAATTTTGGTACAAAGGCGAAAAAATATATTTGATAAGTTTGTTCTTCCATCCCCTTAGGCAGGATTTTTAGAAATTCTTGCTAGGAAAGGTTTTAACTATCCCCTCTGACGGCATGTCTATACCCTTTCCGTAAGAAACCTAAATGTGAAATATTTGTTCACTGTGTTATGGGCTAACTCGCTCATATATTATATTTTTAAACTTTTGAAAAGAACGGCGTAAAATGCAGGTTTATTTGGGGAAAAGTCTGCTACGAAAAGCCCCTAAAGTAATGATCTTAAGATTTAGGTTGTCTATGCACACATAGCATAAACCGTTTACAAGCACCGACAAAAATTTTAAGGATTCCCCTTAACGTCCTGCACAAACCATTTAGGAAAAAAGTCTAAAATTTTAAATATTTTTTTCTTGAGGTATGGGCTAATTAATTGAATATATCTCTTGGGTTTTTATAAAACATTGATATAAATGGGGGCTAAAATAAAATTCCAACTTTAATGACCTATGGAATTCCATTACGGTAGAAGTCTGAAACTTCAAATGACAAAAGCATTCACTTAAAAAGGATAAACTAATTTATTGCAATATGTTCCTTAAAAATTAATTTATTTTCCATTCAGATATATTCCGATATATAACACTACCGGTAACGAAGTAACGGGCTTTTAAGCTCTTTCATATTATATTTCAAAACAAAGGTAGAAAGTACAATTTTATAAACCTTTGTATTTGTTTATATTTAAGAAACATATCAAGTCTCATTTTAATAATACATATCGAGGGCCTATATTCAAAACCCTCTATCTTTGATTTTCACGAAAATGACTTTTTGATGGTAAAATGTTCAGTAAAACAGCCCTCATGTATGGTGTGAATTTCATAACAAAAATATTTTTTTTTTGCTGTTTTATTTGCATTTTTGTTATTTCTCTATCTTACGCAATTTATTTTTCTGAATGCAAAACCCTCTATCTTTTCAAATAATAAATTTTCAAATATTTTTTTGGAATAATTTCTTCTTGCAATACATGTTTTCTTACTATTTTTTAGATTTTTTAATCGATTTTTAAAATACCGAAAGCCGATTCTGAATTGAATTAAAATGAAAATATTTTACCTTTTGGTTTTTTTCAAAATATAATGTCCATGGCGTAAAAATAAATGGTTAAACTTGCAACTTGCTTAAAAAAAGTGTCTACTTTTAAAGTGGCATCTACGATATTATGGTCAAAAAAAATAATTTATATGATATTAAAAATCATAATTAAAATATTATTGTCGCGTGATAAACTTATATAATGGTAAGTTTAAAATTTAGTTTAATAATTAGATTTTAATGATAAACTTTTGGTATTTTGTGTGAACAGAAAAATAAAGTGGCTTTTAATTCCTTGCAACGTATAGCAGTCCATTATGCACCATCAAATGAATATTTGGAGGTTGGGCGGATTACAGGTATGTTTACACATTATTGGTGGAGCGAAATCAATGGTGATTTGTCCGCGTCGGTGGTTGTTTCCTGTATTATTCATCATTTAAAAACGTATTGCTTATCGGATTCAGTAACGCTTACGATTTTTTCGGATGGTTGTGGCTACCAAAACCGCAACCATTATTTATCTAATGCTCTATCTAATTTTGCCGCGAAAAATAATAAAGTTATTGAACAGAAGTTCTTAGAAAAAGGCCATACGCAAATGGAGTGCGATAGTGCCCATGTTAACATAGAGATTAAATTGAAAAATGACTTGGCAATCGATTACGTTAGAGTTACTAGAGAAGTCAGAAAGACTGTTAAAATTAAATTATGATTTCTTTAATAATTACAACGATGACAAACTTATGCGTTTTTCTTCCATTAGACCAGGACTAGTAAAGAACGATCCTACTGTGTCTAATTTAAGATCTCTTTTATATCTACCAGATGGTAACATAACATATAAATTAGATTTTGATACAGATTACATGGATCTACCTGTTCGTATTCAACCTTACACAGGACATATTGAACCAAAACCTCTATATTCTGGTCCACTATCAATTCAGCCAAACAAGTGGAAGAATTGGCAAGATTTGAAGAGCGTAATAATTTACTCCAATCAAACTCAAAAAAAAAGCAAAAAAAAAACACATAACTTTTTGTTTCATATTGTTTATTATTAATTTGTTTATCTTATGTTGAATTACTAGCCGTTATCTTAAATAAATCACCTTAAAAACTGACAAATGGCATAAATGAAATCAAAATAATTTATTTTTATTAAAATGCAAAACCCTCTATCTGATCATTTTCATTCATAAACATTGAATATTTTTGAGAAGCAAAACCCTCTATCTATCATAAAGTCCCCAATAATGCAACATTTTAAAAACGAATTATATGTGAGATTCAGTAATTGCTTTAAAAAATATTGTAGAATACCGAATTTTAATAACTCAAGTAATACGCGAAAAAAAACAGTTTTTTGGCTCCCCTGAAAAGTTGTGTTTTTTAAGATAGAGGGTTTTGAATATAGGCCCTCCATATGTACTTTTGACCAGGGCAACCAGAAATATGATGTATCATGTTTTTTACTGTATCATGGATGAGACATTTATCCATTTCAGAACAATTGACGAATTCTGGCATCGATTTGTTTGCATATTTATCATATTAGCATATTTTTGAACTTTTTAGAACAATCCACCAAAAACTCGGTAAAAGGTTGGTATTACGGAACATGTTACCTGGTAACAGGTTAAACTCCTTACCATTGCATTACTTTGCAACTGTTGGTATTAATGACAGCATATTATTAATACTAAATTCACATGTTTAAATATTTTCATGGTATAATTAGTTTGTTTCTACATAAAGTTTAATATAATTAAATATTTACCACAAATTTGACAACATTCAAATAATTTTCGATTTAAAAATTAAAGATTTAAATAAAAAGTTTTTGATAACTCTTTACCTGTAAGTGAGGAGTAACATGTTACCGAGGTAAGTACCCAGGCAGAAAAATACAATCGGCAGAGTAGTGGCCAGGCGTCGGCGACGGTCGGTTATGCGTTGGTAGAACGTGGGATTAACAATATTGAGAGTATTGTCCTGTTGCCAAATTGATAACCGTTGGCATAACGTTGGAACTTCAAAAAATGTGGTGCTTCCCCAAGTAGGTTTAATTCAATTAATTTTACGAAATGTTTAATGAAACACGCATCATTTTTAATCAGCAACCCAGTTCGAGTAAAATATCAAAAGCAGATAATTCTGCTGAATAGTTTAATTTTAATTTAATACACAAAATAAAAAAAAATTAAAAATTTTTCAAAAAAAAATCGTTACATTTATATTGGAGGTAATATGTGTTTTGTAAGGAGTTAGCAGATTGAACATGTCCTTGCTAAATTAATAGAGCTTGTATTAGAAAAGTAACTAGTTATTAGCGTTGCCAAATATGAAATCGACAAAAAAAAAGTACATCGAGGAAAAAAAGCAATACAATTAAGAACAAAAGTATACATGTTTATTAAAAAAACAAACATAAAATTTAGTACAAAAAAGTAAAAATTTATGTAAATCAGAGCTAAAAAATTCACCTGAAGTTTACTTTAAGGGGCACCCTCTCCCAACAATACAAAAAGTATGTGATCTCCTCTAGAATTAAGAAGGTCAATTTTTTCTATTATCGGTTAAGGCCCCTATGTCCCAAAAACCGTAACTCCTACACTCATAAAAAATAGCAGAAAAGGCAGAACAATCAAATAAAAATTAGTTAAAAAATATCTTGCAAAAAAAAACTGCTAAATTTAGCAGATATTTTTGCTAAATATTAATAAAATAAGGACAGCAAAACTAAATCTGTTACAGTTATATCAGTTTTTTGTTTTTATATACATCGAGATTATTTTTATGTTATTTTCAGTTTATAACGAGCTTTCAACCTCCGCATATTTACGAAAATAAGGCAAATCAAACATATTAGCTAGGTTGATACTAATATTTCGATCTGGCTAAAGATCTCATTAGATCCCGCAGTTTTAAAAAAGCTAGAGCCTCCACAATAGGCAGAACTTTAACAAAAAACCTATTAATAATCAATTTTGCGCCATTCTTATCTTCTTAGTAATCAAGCACGTGGTTAGGTTTTTTCTTAACAAGCATCATGACGTTACTAAATTTTGAAGACCAAAAATGTTCTATTTATATGAAAAATTTTTAGTGTGTACTCTGGCTCAAGTAATATTTTTACAGTTATGTTAGTTTTTTGTTTTTATATATATCGAGATTATTTTTATGTTATTTTCAGTTTATAACGAACTGTCAACC
Source organism: Delia radicum (assembly GCA_021234595.1). Classification (NCBI taxonomy): domain Eukaryota; kingdom Metazoa; phylum Arthropoda; class Insecta; order Diptera; family Anthomyiidae; genus Delia; species Delia radicum. Next base: position 238,424,778 of record CM037851.1, read on the forward strand.
TCCGTATATTTACAAAAATAAAGCAAATCAAACATATTAGCTAGGTTGATACTAGTTTTTCGATCTGGCTAGACAGAAAAAACTAAAAACGGGTTTCAATTAAAAATTTTATTGAATCAATTAATATTTTAATTGATTTTGCACCTACCACTGAAATGATAGTATTAACTAAAAAAATTTGCAGACAGTTTATTAAAACTCTTTCAATTAAAATAATAATAATATCAATTAAAAGAGTTATTGTTTTTCTTTACAACCTCAACTAAAAAGTTTAGTTAAATTGATTAAAACTTTAATTGAAACTTGAGAAGAAAACAATGGTAGTTTTAATTGAAAACTCATATTTTTTTATTTTTGTTATATGCCCCCCATTAAATAAAAAAGAAATGTAGGTTTGTAAATTAAATTGACATTTTATTTATAATAAAATTAAAGCTTTTTAATATAAAAATGTATTATCAGAAAACAAATAAAAGTAAAGACAAAATTTTTGTTTTGCTTGTCTTGTCTTGAACTTTTTCTTGTAATTGAATTGCTTTCTTAAAATCACACACAACTTTTAAATGATAGTTTAATGACACTTATACTTATTGAAAATTGAATTATTTATAAAAATAATAGTTTAATTGTCCTTTTTCGATAAGGTTTATTTAAATCCACATGTACACTTTTATTACAACAGATAAAACACGAAACTAAATTAAGTTTTCGTGCGTACACGAATATCTCAACAAAAAGAGTGTTGCAAACTCTAGTGAAATAACTACGATTTTGCGTGTATTTGAAATCGGTAAACTATTCAACTTATTAAAAGTTAATCATTTGCGATTTTTTTTTCTTTTTATTTACAAATTAATTAATATAATGATATAATTAAACCTTTGTTTGATTATTTAATCTAAATAAAATAAAAAAAAATAGTTGCCAAACTTTTAAAAACTTTGTTTACATGTTGTCAACACTGTATGGATATATTAGAAAATTCAATAAATTTTTTAATTGAATCAATTAAAAAAATTGTTTAAATTGCCATTGATATTCAAACAATCGATTAATTAGATATTTTTGGGCTATATTTTTTTCTGTGTAAAGATCTCATCAGAACCCGAAGTTTTAGAAAAGCTAGAGCCTCTATAATAGGCAGAACTTTAACAAAAAACCTATTAATAATCTGTTAACTTTACAAAATTTTAGTTATATTTGATGTGAATTTTAGTTAATTGAAAATAGCAATTTACTCTGTAAATATATTTGTAGACTCAAAATAGCAAACAAAAACTGTAATATGTTTACCTCAAATTTAGTAGAATGCAAGTAACAGTTTATTTTACCAAAATCAAAAGAAATTTTTGCTAAAAAATTGTAGATTGCTGATTTCACTTTTATTCGCATTAAAAAAAACTAAAAAAAAACTTTAAAAGTTTCACATTTTTATGATATTTTTTTTCTAAATGTTTTTGCTAATTGTAGTAGATTATTGAGTTACTTTCAATTAACTAAAATTTAGCTGAAATATAACTAAATATTTGCAAATTCAGCAGATTTATTACAGTTTTATTAGTTTTTTGTTTTTACATACACCGAGATCATTTTTATGTTATTTTCAATTTTTAACGAACTCTCAACCTCCGTATATTTACAAAAATAAAGCAAATCAAACATATTAGCTAGGTTGATAAAAGTATTTCGATCTGGCTAAAGATCTCATCAGAACTCAAAGTTTTAGTAATGCTAGAGCCTCCATAATGGTCAGAAATTTAACAAAACACCTATTAATCATCAATTTTGCTACATTATTGTCTTCTTAGTAATCAAACACGTGACTAGGGTCTTTTCCTAACGGGCATCATGACGTTACTAAACGTTGAAGACCAAAAATGTTCTAGTTCTAAAAAGAAATTTAGTTTTAACTCTTTTTCTTTTTTTTTACAAATTAATTAATATAATGATATAATTAAACCTTTGTTTGATTATTTAATCTAAATAAAATAAAAAAAAATAGTTGCCAAACTTTTAAAAACTTTGTTTACATGTTGTCAACACTGTATGGATATATTAGAAAATTCAATAAATTTTTTAATTGAATCAATTAAAAAAATTGTTTAAATTGCCATTGATATTCAAACAATCGATTAATTAGATATTTTTGGGCTATATTTTTTTCTGTGTAAAGATCTCATCAGAACCCGAAGTTTTAGAAAAGCTAGAGCCTCTATAATAGGCAGAACTTTAACAAAAAACCTATTAATAATCTGTTAACTTTACAAAATTTTAGTTATATTTGATGTGAATTTTAGTTAATTGAAAATAGCAATTTACTCTGTAAATATATTTGTAGACTCAAAATAGCAAACAAAAACTGTAATATGTTTACCTCAAATTTAGTAGAATGCAAGTAACAGTTTATTTTACCAAAATCAAAAGAAATTTTTGCTAAAAAATTGTAGATTGCTGATTTCACTTTTATTCGCATTAAAAAAAACTAAAAAAAACTTTAAAAGTTTCACATTTTTATGATATTTTTTTTTCTAAATGTTTTTGCTAATTGTAGTAGATTATTGAGTTACTTTCAATTAACTAAAATTTAGCTGAAATATAACTAAATATTTGCAAATTCAGCAGATTTATTACAGTTTTATTAGTTTTTTGTTTTTACATACACCGAGATCATTTTTATGTTATTTTCAATTTTTAACGAACTCTCAACCTCCGTATATTTACAAAAATAAAGCAAATCAAACATATTAGCTAGGTTGATAAAAGTATTTCGATCTGGCTAAAGATCTCATCAGAACTCAAAGTTTTAGTAATGCTAGAGCCTCCATAATGGTCAGAAATTTAACAAAACACCTATTAATCATCAATTTTGCTACATTATTGTCTTCTTAGTAATCAAACACGTGACTAGGGTCTTTTCCTAACGGGCATCATGACGTTACTAAACGTTGAAGACCAAAAATGTTCTAGTTCTAAAAAGAAATTTAGTTTTTACTCTGGCTCAAGTAATATTTTTTACAGTTTTTGTTCAATTTGATTTGTTTTTATATACACCGAGATAAATTCTACGTTATTTTCAATTTATAACGAGCTGTAATTGTTTAGAGTAGTTAAAATAGTAAATGTGTAATTAGTTTAAAATAGTAAAAGTTACTTAAATGTTAGTAAAATCTCATTGGAAATCGGTTTGCTTAAATCAACCTAAATTTTGTGCTAAATAAAATATAAATTAAAAAAATAAATAGTTTTAATTTGCCTTGTAGAAAATTATTTTCACAAAGTTTATGAAATGATGAAGATTTATGAAGCATTTTTCTCAAATTTTATAAACTATTCTTCGTATTTATGAAAACTTCATAGATATGATTAACAATTTATTTCAAACGTTTATTAAACGTTTTCATCAATATTTTTTTTTTTTTTTTTTTTATTATTTATTTATTTGCAATCTATTTACAATATGAAAAATATTAAGCAAATCTTATGAAGTAATTTAAAAAAATAACAGAGTAGTTAAGTTCCATTGAACTTAACAAATATACATGTATAAAACATTACTGATCAGTATAATACATTTTCTATGCTAAGGAATGCCTATTTTAAAAATGGGAGATCTAAAATGTGCAGTCTTTTTAGTCTTCTTACTTCGTTACTGTCGTCTAAAAGTGTAATTGCAAGTGAGTTAGGATGATTACTTAGTCTATTGAGGTAATTTGTGCTGAATCTTTTAATTTCATCTCTTATTTTGGGGACATCAAGATCATTGTGAATGACATCGTTTCTAACAAACCAAGGTGCATCAGTTATAAATCTTAAAGTTTTCGACTGGTATTTCTGTAAAATATCAATATTGGAATAACTTGCCGTACCCCACAGTTGAATTCCATAAGTCCACACAGGTTTCAAAACAGTTTTATAAAGTATTAGTTTATTCTCCAAACTTAATTGGGATTTGCTACCCAATAGCCAATACATTTTTTTGGTTTTTATATCTAGTTGCTTTCGTTTCGATTTTATGTGAGTTTTCCATGTTAAACGTCTGTCTATGTGTAAGCCCAAATACTTAGCACAGTTAGTTGAAGGAATAGTGACTCCATTTAAAGATAAAGAGGGGCAGTCTCCCTCTTTAAGGGTATATGTTACGTGGGTAGATTTTTCGGCATTAACTTTAATATTCCACTTATTTAACCATTTTTGAATTAAGTTAAGTTGTCTCTGAACTACATTAGAGGCTTCGGCAGCAGATTCTCTGGCAGCTAATATTGCAGTATCATCTGCATACGTCGCAATCAACACATCATTGTTCGTGGGTAAATCAGAAGTAAATAACGTATACAACACAGGACCCAAAACACTCCCCTGGGGGACACCAGATTTAATAGTACCAATTGCTGAATCTTCATCGTTTATATTAACATAGAAACTACGTTCAGTTAAATATGACTTAAACAGGAGGTAGTACGGTGCGGCTAACATATTTTTCAATTTAAATAACAGTCCATTATGCCAAACTCTGTCAAAAGCTTGCTTCACATCCAAGAAAACTGAGGAACAATAATGTTGTTTTTCTATAGCCTCTCTTATAGTTTGAACAACCCTATGGCATTGTTCGGGTGTTCCATGGTCTTGTCGGAAACCAAATTGGTGTTCGGGCACAATTTGCAGAACATCCAGAATGGGAAATAGCCTTTTTTGTAAAAGACGTTCAAATAATTTTGAAAGAATTGGTAGTAGACTAATCGGTCTGTATGAGCTAATACAGTTTTCTGGTTTACCTGGTTTTGGTACCATTATAATTTTTGCATGTAGGAAAGTAAGTAAGTCTTAGAACTGAGTTAAATACCATCGTGAGAAAGATAAGACCATTTTTAGGCATCGCTTTTATCACTTTGGAGTCTATATTATCATAGCCAGGAGATTTGTTGGTGTTTAGCTTTTTAACTTCTCTTTCAATTTCCCTAACAGTAAAGGGTTTGATGGGTCGGCTCATATGACATGCGACATCGAGAGAATTATTGATTTCTGTTGATTCCTGATCGCTACAAAAGGAAAACGGGGAGAAAGTTTCTTCTAGGAAAGTTTTGAATGCAGCAGCTTTACTGTTATCTGACCTACACCAGGTGCCATTTAATTCTTTAATCGGAATATTTCTCTTATAAGCCCGTTTAAGGTATTTTGTTGCCTTCCACAGATTATATTCATTATTGTTCGCTGGACTTAAGCTATTTAATATGATGAAATTTTTTCCTTGAGTGTAGTTAGTATTTAATTGCATAAATAAAGTTAAAGATTTTCCCCTACAATAATTTTAGCTTTAAAAAACAATATGTTATTAGTGATTTTTTTATGCTGATTTTAGCAAATCGGGTTGCAAAAGTTAGTAAAATTAAATCAGTTAAATTAGCAATCTTAATTAGTACAAAAATTAATAGGTTGTAAAAACGTTATACTAAAAATTAGTATAATAATAGTAAAGTGAGACTTCAAACTGTTTTACTTACTTTTTTTTAGAGTAATTCTTTAGGTGTTTTATAAAAAAAAAAGTACAATTGGGAAGAAAAAGTACGCGTGCTGCTGAAAACAGTATGCCTGGCAAGCTTATTAGTTACCAACCATAATTTCTTATTCCCAAACCCTTTACTGGGTACTAGAAAGTTTTGCTGGGAAACGCATAATTTTAGAGCATTCCGATTTAGGTATAATTAATCTTTGATCTACTTTTTTGTTGTGAAAAAATAGCTTTAAAAAAACGATTTTTGTTATGAAAAATAAGCTTTTAAATACGATTTTTGATAGAAAAGTCAGATTTTAAATTCATATTTTTTATGGTAACAGCGAACATAAAATCGATTTGTTAAGGCATAATTCTGGTTGCCCTACTTATGACTCTTATTGCTATAATTAAATGATCAAAAAGACATTTATGTTGATGATGATGAACATATATATTAAATTGTTGCCAGAAAGATTTATGACTAGAGTGGTCTAGAAATGAACAATTCAGAGATTTTTCAGTAACGCCATTCTCAGTGAACGTGATTTTAAAATCACAGTTCTTTTAAACAATGACCGCGATCACGGTCTTTTCAATAAGATCAAATAAGCAATTTGAAAGAAGTCGGCGATTTTCTAAAATATTAAACTATATTTATGGTCGGCATCGTAAATATCAGAATTGCTAAGTATTGTTTTACAAATCCCCCTAAATTGTCCGAAACATCCCCTAGATTTACTCTACTACCAAAAAAAATTCCCCAAAAATAATTTTTTCTAAAATCTGCTAAATTTTTTAGTTTTTGTTTCAAATTCTTTGAATAAAAACGTTCAAATACATTAATTCTGTTAGAGTTTTACTGTCAAAATCTTAAATTTGCATTTTACGGAGCAGTAAAGTGACATAAATTTGACCAGCAATCTAAAAAAAAGTTAAAATTATGCCAAAACCGAAAAAATTATTATGCCAAAACCGAAAATTTTATTTTTAAAAATGCAAAGCTATCCGTTCTATATTTGCCAAAAAAAAATGGTTGTTTATGTGTAGGTCATATTGTGTTATTCTTTTTGTATTGTTTCTACAGTTAGCTACGGCATTTGGCTTCAGTCCAAATTGTCACCACTTAGACAACCATTGATGTAAGTAGTTGAAATATATTTTTGTTTATATTATATATAATTATTTCTATATATTTTCAGGTATTATATTAATGCATCAATGTATGGACATTTTTATATTTTTTAATGTATTGACAATTTTTATTTAAATAAACACAAAATTTTCTTTATGACATTCAGCAAATAAATTAACTAAAGTATAATTTTTCTTAAAATTTTTTGAGTTTTTTTTTTAGCCCACTAATATTCAGCAAAAATTTTATTAATTTTTAATGTTTTGCTCACATCAGGATTTTTTGCTGTTTATTCAACAAATGTTAGCAAAACTTTTACTGAATTTACTAATTTTTTTTTTTTTATTTTGCTGACAGTAGCAATTTTTTTGCTAACACACTCCTGACTTTTTTTGAGTGTAGAGATTTTAAAAATATGACTTTCCGCACTTTCAAGAGAAAAATATTTTTGAAGTTCAGGTAAAAAATCGGTTATTTTTTTGTTGACTTTACTGATTTTTTTTGAGTTCGGGATTATAAAACTATGATTTTCTGCACTTTCGAGAAAAAAAATGTTCTTAAAGTTTAGGTAAAAAATCGGTTATTTTTTTAGTTCTCCTAATAACCAAATATACACTCAGGAAACTTCTACTGTAAAAATAGTTGTGGTTGTTTGGGTTGTAATACAGTTTTTTTCGGTCATTTGTAGAACAAATTTAATTTTTTACTAGCCTTGTATATCGTTAAAAAAACAAACCACAACAAATGACTGTTTTATGATTTTGCATTCATTTTGTACAGTTGTTTTTTGTTATTTAAAAACAATAAAAAAAACAAATGTTTGTTTATTTTTTACTAACATATTTGGTTAATTTTTACTACAATTGTTAGTAATTTTTTGAATAGTAGTTAGTTAAATTTAATAAAATGTTAGTCGTCCTTTCTTCAAGTGAAATTTCATTAGTTTTTGACTACAATTGCTGTCGTCTTTACAAAAATAATATCATTAGTGTACAAAAGGAAAAAAAAGAATTGCTGTCGTCTTTACAAAATTAATATCATTAGTGTACAAAAAGAAGATAAAAAGAAAATTTTTAAAGTCAATTAACATCCTTTTTTTTTAATATTTTATTAAACTTATGATAATTTTTAGTAGCCGACAAAAAAAAGTACTATTTGAAAACTCCACTCGGTAATTTATGTACTGCAAAGTTTTTTTTTCAAAATCAATTCAAATAGTAAAAATTTTATACTTAACTTTAAAAATTATTTTTGGCAACTATTTTCGTAACACTGAAAAAACTCACTTTTTCCTTATTACAAAACACATTAAAAATGTTGCGACTTTAGCGACACCTTGTGACGACAGAATTAACTACATTACAAATGATACTTTTCATAAGATTAAAACAATTTCGTTAAAAACTAAGACACATGTTTTTTTTTTCTATTTTTGTCCATCGGACAAAGCACTGTGGGATGGTGCACAAATATTAAGAGAGCAAAATTTAGAGTAACTGCTAATTGAAAAATTCGATCACTACTGTTACCAGTGATTTTTCAATCACGTTGATTAAATCACCCGTATTAAAAAATCGCTCATCTCTAGAGGGGACTTTTATTATTACACTTAGCAATATTTGGTTTAATTTCATTTATTGTTTCAACAAAATGAGACTTTATGATAACACATTTTTTGATGTTTATTATCTTCATTATGTCTTAAATAATTTAAGGACGAAACCTGAATTTGATGCCTTGACGCTTTTTTCTGAAAATGAGGTTTTATTATAATAATTTAGTTTAATAAATGAGACATAAAGAAAATTACTTGAGTGATTTGCAAACATTTCTTTTCCAGGTTTCTGCCTAAACATATTAAGCTTATAATGTTGATATAATCTTAACGTGAACTCATCATTTATTAAAATGATTGGGAAAATCCTAATAGAAGCACAAAATCAAGCAATTAACATCACCGCATGAACACAAAACCAAACCTGAATGTATTATTTTATTTACATCTTCATTATTTCATTATTAGAAGAAAAGTCCCAAGTGTGAGTTAAGTTAGTATATACGCCATTTATGAGGCATTTCAACTTTATCATATAATGCTGCAAAACAATTTCCTAGGAATATGTTATGTCCAAACAGGCGTGGGTCTAGGGCGAAAACCCCGCCTCCCCATTCCTCAAAACCCAAAATCAAAAAAGGAAAAACAGGAAACGCAAGGGAAAAAGAGATAGAAAAAAGGAAAGAAATTAAAAAGAGGAAAAAAGAAAAGGAAAAAAAACGGTATTTCAAAATGTAAAAGTTTTTGTAATATCCTGATATATTAAAAAAACCGTTTGTGGATAGTTAAAATTTAAATTGAGATTGTACTGAGCAAAAAAGTCCACTAGACCATACGTCTACGGTGAAAATCGAGGTTCCAGATTTTGACTTGCTTGTAACAATGTGTGGGATGGACATATCTCAGGAAGTAGGAGGAGCTTATCCAAGATTATGGTATCAATCTCTTCTTTGGAAGATTCTCTAGCAGATTAATGCATCAATCATATTTGTGGGTGGGGTTTAAGGGGTTAATTTTAAATTTCAAAATAGGGCTTTTTTGCCGTATTTTGTGAAAGTATCAATGTGTGGGATGGACATATCTCAGGAAGTAGGAGGAGCTTATCCAAGATTATGGTATAAATCTCTTCTTTGGAGATTCTCTAGCAGATTAATGCATCAATCATATTTGTGGGTGGGGTTAATTTTTAATTGCAAAATAGGGCTTTTTTGCCGTATTTTGTGAAAGTAACAATGTGTGGGATGGACATATCTCAGGAAGTATTAGGAGCTTATCCAAGATTATGGTATCAATCTCTTCTTTGGAAGATTCTCTAGCAGATTAATGCATCAATCATATTTGTGGATGGGGTTTAAGAGTTTAATTTTTAATTTTAAAATAGGCCTTTTTAGCCGTATTTTGTGAAAGTAACCCTGTCCCTTTGCACTTTCACAAGGCCAAAACTGCCTGAAAAAGAGGAAAAAAGAAAGGAAAAAAGCGGTATTTCAAAATGTAAAAGTTTTTGTAATATCCTGATATATTAAAAAAACCGTTTGTGGATAGTTAAAATTTAAATTGAGATTGTACTGAGCAAAAAAGTCCACTAGACCATACGTCTACGGTGAAAATCGAGCTTCCAGATTTTGACTTGCAAACAGATTTTGACTTGCTTGTAACAATGTGTGGGATGGACATATCTTTTGCGATGTACTAGAGAGTTCTTAACTATTGTCTTGGCTACAATTTTTGTCTTAGTATTGGATCGAAAATCTCAATGGTTTGGCTGTTATAGGCCAAAATATCCAAAAAAAAACGTGACAAAAGTCTGAGAAAAAACTGCAAGTCAAATTCTGGAAGCTCGATTTTCACCGTAGATGTATGGTCTAGTGGACTTTTTTGCTCAGTGCAATCCCAAGAATCAGAAACGCGAAGCGCCCATTAAGATGTTTTTCCTTCCATGCTAATCGTCCCACCCTAGTACACATATTTAGAAAAAATTGTTACTAAATTTAGCAGAGCAAATTTCTATTTACAATTAACTAAAATTTATCTCGAATATAACTAATATTTTGTAAAGTTAACAGATTTATTTTTGAAGTTCTTATTTTATTTAGCAAACAAATCTGCTATTTTTAGCAGTTTTTTCCGAAACGTAATTTTTAGCTATTTTTTAGTAGCTTTTTTGCTACTTTTACTGGCTTATTTCTATGAGTTTAATGAATGAAATCTTTAGAAATGGATTAACCTAATTTTATACGAACATTTTATAAAATGTGCGTGTAGCTGGAAAGTTGCTGTAGAACGTGTCATATGTACAAACATAAATTTGAATTAGGAAATACTAAAAAGTCAGAACCGGCTTTAAATTACCCTATCTAGTTTATAAATTTGATTATTTTCTGCCAAAGTTATGGCTCAGAAAAAAGTCATAAAAGTTATGAAATAACTTATCTGAACATAGTCCGAAACAGCGTATTTTCCAATTACAAATAAACGAATTGCATTCGCCTATTTTTCGTATGAAAACGTTTTTGTGTGTTTGAAGTTTCCACAGGTAGGTGCAAGAACAGACAAAATCTTTAAATATCGGTATGTCGGTTATAGGGCATTGAAATATTTTAAGTTATTTGAATCTCTACCAGGCAGACTGCCACTGCCACTCGTACTGTGTGTTAAATTGATGTTGCAAAAAGTGAGAGTTTTCTTTATATTTATGTTAAAGTTAAGATAAATAAAGATCAAAATAAGACAACAGTGAGTTAAAAAAAAAAAACTTAAATCACATGTATTTTTTAATACAGTACGTAGCAGAAAAAATATGAGCGATAACTATTTAAATAAAGGTGTCATGGATAAAATTAAAAACTAGAGATGTTAAGGGGGATTTTTTAGCAACTTTCTTTTTGGCAACACTGTTTTTTGGCAGTTCAACTGTTTTCGTGTAACATGTTACTGTTAAACATGTTCAGTTTGATCTATAATTTAACCATGAATCGACTTACAAACGAACAACGCTTGCAGATTATTGAATTTTATTATCAAAATTCATGCTCAGTTAAGAAAGTGCAAATTGTGCAAATTGTGTTCAGCGACGAAGCTCATTTCTGATTGAATGGATACGTGAACAAGAAAATTTGCCGTATTTGGTGTGAAGAGCAGCCAGAAGCATTGCAAGAACTGCCAATGCATCCCGAAAACTGCACTGCTTGATATGGATTATGGGCCGGTGGCATCATTGGACCGTACTTTTTCAAAGACGACGAAGGCAGGAACGTTACTGTGTATGTCGAGCGCTACCGTGCGATGCTTATAAAATTTTTTTTTGCCTAAAATGGAAGAGCTGGACTTGGGTGACATGTGGTTTCAACAAGACGGAGACACAGTTTTTTCACGTTTGGGGTAGGTCAATTGCCCGCCTAGGTCGTGAGATTTAATGCATTTAGACTATTTTTTGTGGGGCTATGTTAAGGCTCATTTCTATAGGGACAAGCCCGCAACGCTTGAGGCACTGGAAGCCAATATTTAAGAATTTATTCGTGAGATACCGGCCGATATCTTGGAGAGAGTATGCCAAAATTGGACCCAGCGTATGAAACATTTGAGGCGCACCCGCGTTCAACATTTACATGAAGTCATCATTAAACATTGAATTATATAGATCGTTCTATCAAATAAAGATTTCATACATTTCTCTAAAATGTATGTGTTTTTCTTTAAATCAAATCCTACAGGTCTTAAAAAATCACCCTTTACAAACATTATTTTTAGCATTCGAATGAATTATTCGTTATTTTAAAATGATATTTTAAGTAAAAATAAATAAAAAGCGCCTGAAGGACTTCTAACTTGATATATTTTCACTTGGGTATTGCCTATTAAAAAAATTAAGCGTTCAAAAAAAGTTTATTTATGCTTCTGGAGCAAACTTTTTATTAGAGATTTCACGAATATTATATTAAATTTCATTAATAAAGGTACCTTAAATAGTAAATATTGGCATCGGTTACATTTCTTCATGTAGGTACTGTATATTATTTATAATTACTTGTTTGTTTTACTGAATATGTAAGACAGATTTTTAACACTAATGTTCAATGTGTATTGCAACACCTTTTAAATCTGTTTTCTTAAAATTATTACAACCCAGCACAATTTTTTAGGACTGGTTACCTCTAAATCTATTCGAAAAGATCTTGTTTTTACCACCGGTTGCATGGAACCTGGGAGTCAAAATGCAAGGTTTTATTGTCCCAGAATCATTTATTTAACTGGTTCCACAACCGGTTATAAACAAATTACAAACTCAGTACAAAAAACGAAACGTCACTACGGGTAAGGGACCTATCAGTGGATACGTCACGTGACCGGTTCATTGTTATAGGGACCGGTATTTTATATGGATGCGACCGGTCGCTTTAACATGGACTTGTAATAGGAGGTGGTCATTTACCATTTGTGACATGTCACAGGACCGGTGTAAAAGAACATATCACACAACTAAACCTAAAGAACATGTCAAAGGACTGATGCAAAAGACATATCACATGATAGGTAATTTAGTAACCAATACTGTTTTCACCTATCACGGGGCAGATCCCAATTACCAACTGATCTCTTTTTCCACGAACGGCAGTCGTATTGTGTAGAGTTTGCTGTACTGAACTGTTTAGTTCCAAAGTACCTAGCAACATTTTTAAGATCAGATTCGTTTACTACCAGTTCGGTAAAACTGGTTCTAAAACTAATTCCTCGGACTCAAAATGTAGGGTTCTCTCTACCAGAACCATTTTTATAACTGATTCTGGAAGAGGTTCTAAAGCTACATATTCTAGTTTGTAGGAAAAGAACAGTATAAATTGTTCTGTAAGCTGTTCTTTTGATTCTTCTTTTTTATTGGGTTCTAATACTTTCGTTTTTATTATTTTGCAGGAATGGCGGTAAGTACATTGTATCCGGTGAGGAGAAATCTATATATTATGTATTAAAGAATACCCTGACTGACTTATTCAATCAACATCGCTCAGTCTATGACGCTTGATCTAGTAACTTGAAATTAGGCATGGAGGTGCCTCCTCAGGCGTAAACTTCAGCTAAAACATAATTTAAAACATGTATTCGCTGGAGTATGGGCCAAATCCATGATGATGTACTACATGGAATTTCCGCCAAGGGAGTGGAGAGACGGCCTGACCAATCCAATGAAGTAAGCAGCTTAAATTTAAATTACATATGAAAAGGGTCCAAAAGGAAAATAGTCTCCCACATGGAGGCCAGCTCAAATCCCTTTGGCTAAAAATATAAAATTTAAAATAATTGTTTCCTAGAGTGCGGTCTGAATCCCTGATGAGGTACTTTTTGGAATTTTCTACAGGAACGTGCTGAAAATGGGCGTTCAAAATGGCAGAAAGGATTTTTTTAGTATGTAGGTTCCTTCATCCGCTTACAAGGGCAGTCGCCCTATGGGCTCTCTCCTATCTTAATAAAATTTGGATAAGTGAAAAAAAAAAAATAAATAAATTATAGGTATTTCTTCAGCGGCACAATCCCACGTTTAAGGGTTAACGGGTGGGGCCAAAGTTAATACAGTTTTGTATGGAAATATGTCTGAAACTAATGAAATTCAGATTTCCTTGGAAAACTAAAATTTTGATACCAACGTTGCCTATGTAGTGTATAAGGGTTGTCATTTATTTAAAATATAGGTTCAAAAGCACTTCGGAAAAAGTCGCTTAAAAATCGAACTGAGCAGAGTGATTATGACATCAGAATTTCGGTTGCCTCAACAAAAATTCGGTAGTCACAAGTAAACCATTCGGTTATAGCTACAAATCCGTTTTCTGGGTGTGATATTGAAAATACGAGTTTTGTGGAGTGCGGTATTCGCTGATTAGGAAAGAGAATGTTCGCTAATTAGCTGTTCGCAAAAGTGTTTATCGATTTTTTTTCCGCTATCTCTATTTTAAAATGCTTTTTACAAAATTAAAAAAATGTCAAAATTGAAAATAATCACCAAATTTAATAAAAAAAATCGTCAAAATTTCAAATATTGCCTAATTTCAAAGAAAACCAATCGAAAAAATTAAAAGAAGTTCATTCTGTCGTCACAAGGTGTCGCTAAGTCGCTTAATTTTTAATGTATTTTGATATAAGAAAAATTATTAGTATATATATCGAGTGGAGTTTTAAAATACTATCTTTTTTTATTGGCTGCTTAAAAACATCACAAGTTTAATGAAATATTAAAAAATAGTATGTTAACTGATTTTAAAATTTTTATTTTTGTATATTTGTTTATTAGAAGTCAAAGAAATAACCAATTTTTTACTTCAAGTTTTTTTTTTTTTTTTATTTTATTTCAAAAAAAATTTATTACATTATGGTGCCTCAGCGCCTTATAGACATTGTAGAGGCGAGTTGGCAAAAACAAATAAATACATAAGCACTTGAATTTTATACTAACAAAAGTAAAATTTTATATAACATTAAAATTAGTATATTTGTACACCTGAGATCAACAAAGTTACATCAGAAGCTCTTCCAAATGTTGTAATAAATAATCCCTTAAGTCTTTTTTAAATACTGAAATTCTATTTATAGATTTTAAAACTGGTGGCAAATTGTTGAATTCACGACTACCCACATACTCAATGCGTTGCTTTGTTGCTTCCAGTCGACACCAAGCTACAGCCAAATTATCATTATTTCTCGTATTGTATACGTTTTGATTTTGTAAGAAATCTATAATATGGTGCCCAATTTTGTGAATACACTTAAAAACATAGATTAAAACTTGCATTTTATAAATCCCAGAAATCGGTAATAAAGCTTTTTCCCTATATAGCTGTACAGTTGAATGAGTGATAGGAAGGTTATACACCACTTTTAGAGCTTTATTTTGCATTCGTTGTAGCGCTTTTAACTCGGTACTTCTTTTGAATCCATACAAAATAGCTAAGTAGTTGAAATGGCTTTGAATTTATGCTGTATAAATCAATAACTTTGTATTTTCATCAAATTTGTTTTTGAACTTATATAACATGCCAACAGCTTGGGCAGTTTTTGACTTCAATTTCTGAATGTGTAGCTTCCAGGTAAGATTACTCTATACTGTGTATTCCCAAATATTTTATAGAATTGGTTTCAAATATTTCCTTGCCATCAACATTGACCATGAGGCTTGAATCTAAGTAATTGGGTTTTATTTGCATTTAGGAAGAGCTTGTTTATTCTAGTAAATTCAGATGTTAATGCAGCATCACGTTCAATATATTCTTTGGCAACAGTTTCATGCTTATACGGGTAAATTAGACAAATGTCATTAGCATACAATAAATAGTTTAAAAGCATTTTGCTAAAAGTCATATTTTTGTAATATCTTAATATCTACTTTTGTGACTAACAAAAATGTCTGTAACTTTCTTAGTTTTAATCAGAATGGTCTGATTATTTCAGCAAAGTGTTCAGAATCATCTATGTTTTAAGACAAAAATAGAAACTCTTGCAGAAAGGCATTTTGTTTTCTATAAATAAGTCGTGAAACATACCTTATTTTCGTATAAAATTTAAAAATGACCAAGGTTTGATAAAATATTAAAAAGAAAGTATGTTATCCGAATTTTACATTTTCATGATTTTTTTTTTTGTAAAGAATTGAATCTTATTTATAATATAAAAAAAAAAGTTTAGTACCGATTTTTCATTGGAAATTTTTAAAATTTTTTTTTTTAAAGGCTCTATTTCAATGTATCATTTATGTTTAATTTTTATAATTTCTATTTTTGCGAATAATGAAAATATCTGTAACTTTCTTAGTTTTTATTAGAATGGTCAGAGTTTTGCATCAAAGTGTTAAGAACTATCTATGTTTTCAGAAAACAAAAACTTATTATGGATAAAATTTCAAACATTTCCAAAGTTTGATAAAATATTAAAAAAATTTGTTAACCGCCTTTCATATTTATATTTTTTTTTTGTAAACAATAGACTCTTAATTATTATATAAAAAAAAAGTTGAATAAAGATATTTTACTAGAAATTTTTTTTTTTTTTATTTTTTTCGGAAAGCTCTTTTTTTCATTTTTCTAATTTAAGTTTTGTAACCCAATTAATAACCCCACAAATATAAAATTCAGATCAAAAACATTATAAACATTTTTTTAACACCTTTACGGGAAAAAAAAATATGTGTAGAAAAAAAATGTTCGTGAGCGATTGTGCGTGATTGGAATTTTTCTCTCGTTCCTTCACGTGCCCATCTTTATTCGAAATACATGGAATTTTAAACTTGAAAGCAAAAAAAAAAAAAAAAATCGTGTTGATTTGAAATGTTCTACACCAATACCCCCGGTTTGCGTCGTTAATTGGGACCGGAGAAAAGCGACGCAAACCTAAGCGACGGAAACCGAAGAACGATTTTCCATACATTTGTATTGATTTTCATTTAATTGGTTCCGAGATTCATAATTTTAGCAGAAAAATTAGATTTTTCAATAAAAATGCAATTTTTTTGTATTTTTTTTTTTTGGAAACAGTTTTAATTAAAATAAAAAAATAACAATTCATGAGAAAAACGTAAAAAAACATAACAAAAACATAAAAATATTAAGATTAAAATAAAAATAAAAAATTCATAGTATAAAAGCAAGTCTATATCGATTTGTTATTTTTTCTATTCTGAGCTTGAGTCAATTAAATCGATTACCATTTCTTCGGTTAGGTTTGTCAGTCTTGCTGATTTTTGTATGAAGTTATCTAAAGTTTGTTGAATTGTAACGGCTTTTTTTTTTCCAAATAAATTTCTTTATAACAATTGATTGAGTCGGTCACATTTTTTAGACACTTTTAAACTGCGATCTTCGTCTGGATCATTGTTTACAAAAATATCCATTGCTTGCGATATCAACTGCATCCAGCAGACAACCTGTACATACATATTTGCATTAGCCTTAAGCGGGAAATCCCCCTTTTCTGTTTTAGCTTTGTATAAACATTTTCATATTAACGACGCAAATCGAAGCACTAACGACGCAACTTCGAAGTCATGCTACGCAAACTGAAATATAAACGGGAAATCCCCTTTTTTTGTTTTAGCTTTGTACACACATTTTTATATCAACGACGCAAATCGAAGCACTGGCGACGCAACTTTGAAGCCATGCGACGCAAACTGAAACCAAAACGACGCAACTTCGAAATCACAGAAATTTGAAAACGACGCAACTTCGAAACGACGCAAACCGAAGCGACGCAAACCGGGGTATTGGTGTACTTCGTTCTTTTATATATATATATATATATCTAAAAATCCGGATTTAGGTCCACATTCACAAAACATTACCTTCCAATTTTTTGTATAAATAATTGATTTTTAATTAGTACATAAATAAAATAAGAAAGATTTATCATAAAATAATCAAGACCTATCAATAAGAGCTAGTCTTATTGATAGGTTTTGATTTTGTGACGGTTTTTCTAGTTTGTAGGCAATTTAATATATGGGAGAATACTCAACATCTTTCTCATAAAACTCAACATAAAAATTATCATCCATGAACTTATAATAAAATTACATAATAGCTATTATTTAAAGATGTTTAGCTCTTAAACACCTCTAAACTATACAATCTCACCGACAGATCAATTTTTTCTTGATGTGCTCTATGTATCGTTCATCTCTGACATAAGCTTTAGCATTATTTAAATATATACCCAGTCAGAAGAAGTCAAACGGATGACTGCCGACAAGACAATTTAACAGGTGGTACAAGTGTAGGCAAAAACCCCCAATCTGGAAATGATACCATCATTAGACAAAAGTACTGGGTAAACAAAAATTTAAACGTTGATAAAACCATAAAATATGTTGTCTAAAAATAGATTTTCCAAAACAAATTTACATAAATCTTCATTTATAATTGTTTTTCTACCGCCGTGACACGAACCTTGGCCACCAGATTGGCAACCGACAGCCACTAAACTAACAAGACATATAGTAATTGATAGCTTAAAACGTAAGTGAACGATAACTTCTGGAACGATAATCATTGGCTGATTAAATATGTTAGCACTGGCAATGTTTGCTGGAAACAACATGCCGACGTTGGGAAAACAAAAAAAAAAAACAAGCGGGTTTAAAAAGAGCTTTTTCAAAAACCAAAAATCAATTCTACATACAAAAAATATTAAAAAGAATAAACAAATCAAAAATTTATGCCTGGAACCGGGATCGAACTCGAAACCCTCTGATTACAAAGTTTATTAAACTAAGCATCATTCTTTTTATAAAATAAATCATCTACCAGTGGTTAAACTTTCGGGTCGTTGACAATTTCTGACAGGATAGCACTGGGTAAAATGTTTTACTAATGTTGGCATAGTGGTCTCCGCCGATTCTTTGAAAATGTTTTATTTTTTTTTAGACTACCGAAATTATTCTTAAACAAATACTGGCAAAACACTTTTTGGAAACGCTGGTAAAGCGTCTCAATTAAGCGTTCTGCCAGTAATTTATTTCCAATTCCTCGGTTAGACAAAGGTATACCAGTGCTTGATTTTATATACTACTGGCAGTTTCTGACTGGGTACCTCTATGCAATAAAAAAAAAAGTATGTGTGTACAGTGGATAAAAAAATTATAAGTTCACATTTGTCCAAATGTAGTAGTTACTGAATTTTTCTTTACTAAGATTAATTTTTTTCGGGAAGAAGAATTATGGAATTTTTTATATTCAAGGAGCTGCATTTTAAAGTTTCCAAGCTTAAAAAAATCTGCTCGATTAAAAACAAAATTTTATTCTAATTATTTTTTACTTTTCCCAATTAGCAATTTCAGTTTTGGTCAAGCTAAGACATTACGTGCCATGGTTCTCCAAAAGAAAAAAAAAAACAAAATGCTCCTCTCTAAAGCTTTGTCGTCTGAGCCATTTAAAACCTAAGGCATGCATATGCAAGGCGCTTTGAGATATATTTGGACTAAAATTTAAAAAAAATACAAATACCCAGACGAAACATTTTAGATTATGATCGGTTACTTTCTATTTCTTCATATATTTGAAAGCAAATATCACTGTGCAACTAGAAATTTTATACCGAACGGGTTCAACGGGAAATAAATATAGACAATCAATATACCAAGACCCTCGAAAATTTTTGAAAACTTAGTCCAAATTTAAATTTTATAGCACTTTGAAGTTAGGCTTTTTATTTTTTTTTTCCAAAAATGAGTTCCCGATGAAAAAAAGTTGCTATATACTAATATACAACTTGATATCATTATATATGCTTATATGTGTGGCAATATATTGCGATATATGATCATATCTTATACTTAGTTTATGAAATTTTTTTTGGTATGGCGTAATATAGCATTGTATCGTATGTTATATATTAGCATATCTTGTATGTTATATGAAATAGATATAGATCTATATTTGACCATATATTCTACCATATAGAGGGTGTTTTTTATAGAGGTATAGAACTTTGAAATATAATAAAACAAAGATGTAATTTTTTAGTTGACATGAAATTTAATTTATTCAAAAGATAATCTTCCGGCATTATAGTTTAAATATGACTTCTGGCATATGATTGCCACGGCTAGCTCGGACGTAGTCTAACCTGGAGGTCAAATTTTAGATGAGTTTTTCCAACATTTGTAGCCGTATATTGGCAATAACGTGGCGAATGTTGTCCACCAAGTGGTCAATCGTCAAAGAAAATAGTCCAGCGGCGTTAAATCGCATGATCTTGGAGGCCAATTCACGGGTCCGAAACGTCAAACTATGTGGTTATCAAACATTTCCTTCAATAAATCAATTGTGGTAAGAGCTGTGTGGCATGTTGCGCCGTCTTGTTGAAACCACAGCTCCCGTACATCATGGTTGATCAATTGATGAACGAAAAAGTCAGTAATCATGGCTCTACAGCGGTCACCATTGACTTTAGCGTTCTGACCAGCATCGTTTTTAAAGAAGTACTTACCAATGATTCCACCAGCCCAGAAAGCACACCAAACAGTCAGTTTATCAGGATGTAACGGGGTCTCAACATACACTACACTCAACATACCTCTATACCTGTATAACTAACTCTTTATGATCATATCGAAGTATATATGGTACAATTAACCAAAACTAACTTTTATATATAATTATATATGTCAAAACATATCATTATATATAAATATATATAGTGAAATTTAATAAAAAGAAATTCTATCACTTCCCGACGAAAAACTATATATAGTCGTGTATATAGGCCATTTATTATATATTATTATATATGAGGTCATTTGTAACAATATATACTCATATCTCATACTTATTATTACGAACATTTCTGATCTATGTATACTATATATACTGATATATCATTATATCTTATGTTATATAAAGATAAATCTTTTTTTCTCATCATATACAATTGATATAGCTACATATATATCAGATCATATATACTTTCATGTATAATTATACAAAAGTACATATAAAACAATACACCCCAACCAATTCTATAATTTTATATTATAATTATATATGTTATCACATATAATTCTATATCAATATATGTGTTAAAATTAAAACGAAAAATTTTATCACTTTTATATAATAATTTTTATAAAAAAATCTATCAATTTTAAAAAAAATTATCAGAGAACATTAACAACAAAATGTATTTAATCTAAAGAAAATTGCAAAGAAGCAAAAGTAGACATTACACTTTAAATAAAAAGTGTTGATAGAATAAATAACACAAGGCAACAATTTTGAAAAAATTTTAGGGGCTTTGAAAACCACTATACAATTTGATGTATTGTGGTCCCAGTAGTACAAATATGGTTCAATTTTGAAATTCTATGGAGAGGTTTTTTTTTAAAAAATTTTTAATTAAAATTATAAATTTTTTTAGACGTGTCTCCACATAATTAATGATAACTAAAAAAAATTAGTCCGATATTATTCAAATAAATTTAGAAAAACTGAAATTTACATAGCGTTAAATCCGTTAATATATTGCGTTTCAATCGGCTCAGTAGTTTTGGAGTTATAATAAAAAATTGAGTGAAAAAATATTTTTTTTACGTGAAAATAGCAAATTTTTTTGGTTAAAAAAAATCATAAAAAATCGAAAACGGCAAAAATCGTTCAGATTTATTGCTTTAATGCAAAGCCACATGTAATAGGAACAAAATGAGATATCGATCATAAAAATCGATTGATTTTTTTCGAATTTATTCACAATTAAGTGAATTCGCTCATTTTCACCAAATTTTAGTTTTTTGTCTGATATACATAAAATTGAGTAGTTAATGTTCTTCTTTCGATTGATTGAATTTTGAAAACATTTTCCCCATGCTATGTACAAATTTTCACATCAAAAATGCATTACATAGTAACATTCGTGTACTTTTTGGCAAAACCCTACCTAGAATATACTGATTCTATTCTTGGATGAGCTTAAATGTAAATAAATAAATAAATTAAATAGTAGAAAATTTATATTTTATTATTCACATTTATTATAATAAATAAAACAAGAAAATAAATAAATAAATATGTATTATAAACTACAAACTCTGAAATTTTCTTTTAGTCGATTTTCTACTATTGTTGAATAACGAAGTGTTACTCTGAATACTCCAGCAAAAATCAGCCATCATGTGTGCATCCCAGCGACCCTGGTATCGTTCCTCCATTGTCCGGATATCTTGGTGGAATCGTTCGCCCTGTTCTTCACTCAAGTCTCCTAGATTTTCAGGAAAACGATCTAAGTGACTGTGCAGGTAGTGTAATTTGATGCTCATGTTGCATCCAAGATTCTGGAAGTGAGTTAACATCTCTTCAACGTGCGCAACGTAATCATCACCCGTGTTATTTCCTAAGAAATTTTGAATAACCCATACAAACGAATCCCATGCATTCTTCTCAATTTCTGACATTGAACTGCCAAATTCAGTATCGTTCACCAATTTGCGAATTTGTGGGCCATCAAATATGCTTTTTGTACTTAAACAAAAATAACACTCGGATGCGTGGTTCGCTGTTTTTCTCCATAGCATAGGCTTCAAAATTTCCAAGTGTCGTCTGTAAAATGAAAAAAAAAATTGAAATCAGGAATATGAAGAATTCAAATTTTAATTAAGAAATATTGTAATTATAAAATATTCCAAATCTATTAATTTATACTTACTTTACGTTAGAAGACTTCATAGATAAATTCAATCGACATGGAATGCATATAGTACTCGGTGTCCAATGCTGGTTCAAATTGTGCGGATAGATATTATAGCAATCTTGATATGACTTTTGCAATGAAGTTAAGAACCACTTCCGTTTTTTTCCCGGTGATATATTGGCCGCACACATAACAAAATAAATCTGGATCGTTTTTACATGAAAATGTTCTGGCTTTCTGGCTCATTTTTATTAATATTTGAAAATTGTTTTTAACTTCTAAGCTGTATGACTCTAATTTTTGTGTAGGTATTAAATGATGTTTGCGTTATCGCAAACACTTCTTGAATGAAATAAAAAGGGTCAAGGAGATCTTATAAATACTGATACTATAATTTGGGATAACCCTTTGTGTGGATACAGTTTGTGTGTGCTGCAAATTTTTTATTATTCCCAAGAATCCTAAAAAACATTAAGGACTTTTATGAAAAAAAAAAAATTATCCGTTACAGGTAGCTAACGGAAAATAAGAGCACTTCAGCGTACACGCACATTTATGAGCGTTTTATTACTATCCTACCGCAATCGTAAAAATTAAACAATCTTTTGTTTATTACTTATTTTTTTTTAATTATTAGAATCATAAAAATGTCATAGAGGTTTTTCCCAAAGGGGTTTTGCCAAAATGCGTGTCGTAAAATGCACCTGAGTTTTTATGTTCTGCATTTTCATTATGTAGGTACAATTTTCTACAGTGCTTGTAAATATGCGATACCTTCAATTAATTGTAAATAAAAATGTAAAGCATGCATCGATTTTTATGATCCATATCTAGTTTAATTCGCATGATATGTAGCTTTACTACAAAAAAATAAAAAGTAATATTTTTTGCAGTTTTCGATTTTTTCCAGATTTTTGTTTTTCAAATTTTTTTTTCTAACAATTTGTTTCATAACTTTGAAACTATTGATCGCATTAAAAAAATTTGTACAGTTCTTTAAAGATATTGTAAACCTTAATTTTTGTAAATTTAATTTGACAAAATCGGACTAGTTGTTTTTGAGTTATGACAACATAAGTGGAGAAATGGCTCAAAATATTGTCAATTTTAAAAAAAAAATTTTTAAAAAAAAAATTATCCATAGAATTGAAAAATTTTACCATTTTTGTACTTAGGCAGCCATGATGCATCAAATCTATATAGTGGTTAGTCAAGCCTTTTTTTGCTGTTGACCTGTGTAATAGTTGATGAGTAAAAAAAAACATTTAAAGTCAGAAAATCTTAAAATTAGCAATTAAAAGAACAAAGGTAAAAAACTTTATAACAAAAAAGAACCGAGGCGGAATATCGACAAATTAACTTGTTTGTATAAAAATTGTTTGTCTTTTCTGCTCCTATTGAAGAAGATATGCGATTTTCGCTTTGTGGAAAAAGCGAAATTAGGCGAAAAAGTATCAAAACTTCAATTTATATTGTTTAAACTTCAACCCCTTTGCTATTAATACTTAATGTCTTCTTTCTGCAAAATTTCATAAAAATCCGTCTTTTAGTTTATAAGTTAAGACGAAGTTTTTTAGAGGAATCCTGATAAAATCCTGTGAGTCCTTGGAATACAGTAAAGACTTATTATTAAAGACAAAGCTTCAATCTTACTTATATTTTATTATAAAGATATTTTTGTCAACTTAAATTGTTTTTTTAGACTTTTGAAAACTATTTTTTTCAAAAATAATTAATTTTTGAAATTTTACGAAGCTTTACGAAGCTTTGATTTTGAAGCTTTCTCGCTTTCAAACCATGCACGGCATACGAAAAATTTCTTTACAAAATATTTAGCAAATTTAGTTTTCTATCGGAATATATTAATTTCTAAATATAAAACGCTCATTTGGCGCATTTGTGGTAAATTTTATGAAGACTGCCTGACGCAGCCTTACTCGTTAGAGGGTTAAGCGATCGGTTCAGTTGTTTAAACAATAATTGGAAAACAAAATGACGTTATAGGTATGAAACTCAGTGTATAAGTAAAAATGAAGTCATGTCTAATTTTCCAATTCATTGATTTATATTTAATTTTTTTTTATAATTTCGAATGTGAATCAAAATTCAGTCGCGGGTTTCCGCAGAATTTTATGATGATCAAATTGTATAAAATTATATGCAACTTGATCAAATTAGAAAGACTCATTTTTCGGATCAAATTATGTTGAATGAGATCTCATGGGATCTCATGACATAAGGCTATGTATGCCAATTTTCGGATCACCTGATATATGATGTGATATGGAATTATATATGGATATATCGGAAGTTTTTTCATCGGGCTGTCGCAATTGCATGTTTTGGATACAATTTTGCAAAATGATGTTCATATAAGGTCTTTTATAATATCATCCATGGGTATAGCTGATTATACATATATGCCCATATATAGTTCCATAAATGTTCTCATATATGTCCAAATATGTTCGGATCCGAAATTTGAGGGATTATAGAATCGTATTTGATATATGTTTAAATATGCTCATATATGGTTCATATCTGATCATAAATGGTATAATACGAGATCATATACGATTATATGATCATATATTTTCGTATATGATAGAAATTTGTCTTGGTGTAGTTAATTATTTTGAAATATGTAAAAGAAACAAAAAATTGGCCTGAAAAAAGCCCAACTTCATAAGGCCATGAAAATTAAATTCGGGCTAAGTTTTCAAAACCTTTTGGGTATTTATATCTACTGATAGTCTTATTTCATTTCCGCATGGTTTCATTTGGGATACAACCGGAGACCCTAAATTTGTTGTACTTTTGGCACCGAACTTTCCGAAAGTTTGTTTTTTTTTTGTTAAAAAAAACATCGATTTAAGACTTTTTGAATAAATTTTGAATTAAATTTTTTAGAAAAGAACGCTGTAAAACAAATTTGTACTTAAAATTTATGGAGTGAAGTTTTTAAAATACGCAAGTAAGGAAAAAGGAAAAAGAAATTAAATATTTTCCCGAAAGAATGAGTTTCACATCACTTAACTTTATTTATTTTGCTGACAAAGAATGACAAATGTTTAAAAATTATTAAAAATGCAGCAAACACTGCAACAAATATATCGAAAGGGGTTTTTTATCTACTGGTATTATTTTTACTCTTATGTGGTAGCAAAAACTTTTAAAAATTCCAAGTATTTTCTAAAAATTTACAATTTTATTGGTGAACTTATAATTATTTCCTCTACTGTATTTTTCATTTCTTTTGCATTTTTGTTTTGCTAGACGAAAGAGATTTTTTAATGGTTGAAGTAAAAAAAAAAACACAACGATTGTGTAATATAAAGTCAGATCTCCGGAGATTTTTTGAATGAAAGTAAAAGTAATATGAACAAATATTTAATGGCGGTTAAGTTCAAAAATCTACAAAACAAAAGAAAGAAAATAAAAAAATTTTAATTAACAACCTAAAGTTTTATTGAAATTAAAATGAAAGGCAATGGTAGTGGAAATGAGGTCCCATCACTTGTTTAACTACTAAACGAATATTATCTTTAAATTACAATCAAAATTTTACGGATTCTTTTTTAATGGGCTTTTTAAAATTTTTATATTAATTTAACTAAACTTTTAGCTAAGATGGATTCACAACTGAAAAAAATCGATAAACGCCAGCACTTTCACTAGCTGGATGTTGATTCGGTTTCAGTCTCAAGATAAGCACACAACTACCATAAATTGTATGTTCAATTAAAATCTCCACCTTTTTTTAAAAACTTTACATAATGTTAAATATGTATAAAGTAGGATGTTTGATAAGTTATCGCCAACCGATAGAAAATGGCTTAAGAGTCATTTAAAAAATCTTTTTGGAATGGTTGTGTTAGGTGAAGTCCTAAGCCTATATTGTTAGCTAAATCAATATTTTCCATTTTAGGGAGGGTCGGAGAAGGTTAATATATATTTTCGAGATGAACATTTTTTCCTTTGGGACATATCCCCTTCGAACCCTTCCTAGGTGGAGCCCCTTGTATGACATATCTAAAATGCAGGATCGGTTTTTAGAAAGAAATTCTCTATTTTCTAACACAGTAAAATTTTTAATTTTCTTTAATTTTTTGAATTTCGCAAAACTCAAGACTCAATGTTCAGAATATATTTTTAAACGTTTTTTGCCGCTATGTTAATCTGAATTCAGAACACTACAAGTCATCAAATTTTTCTGACATTTTAACATTAAAAATTTGTCAAAACCGGTTTCAGAATTATTCGATAAACCGGTGTTTTCAAATTGGTCCGGCTTTTTTAAAACCGGTTTTTCTAAAAGGGCGGTTTTAAAGTTTTTCGAGAAACCGGTTTTTTTGTTTCGAATAATTTGGCATTTTGAAATATTTTGCAATATGAAAATTTCAGAGAAATATGAATTTTTTGGAATGCATTACATTGTAATGTATGCTCCTTACTTGTATCATTATTTTCTAACAAAATGCAATAATGTTACCGATAATGGGATACATAATGCATTACTTCTAATGAATAAATACTCATTAACTTCAGAGAGTTCTCCGCTAATTAATTGTCAACAACCGCCCGTTCAAATCCCATCATTACCACGTTATTTATTTAATTTAAAAAATATTTTTAATAATTTTTTTTAACAATTTTTTTTTTTTATGAGACCCATTACTTTTTCCTACCATGTAACCCGCACAAAGTATTGAGTTAACCCATTACTTTTTGGCTTATCGCCTGTAAAATGCATCCGTGAAGGAAGGTGAAATGTAATTCGTGGAGCAATATGGCTATATAATACTTTACCTATAATTTGGTGATGTGAGGTTTCGCTGGGTGCTAGCAAGTATAAAATCCTGTGAAGGCAATTTTGCTTTGTTCCGTTTTATTGCTTTTTACCGAATTTGAGCTTAAAATCATTTTCTTCAAATTTTTGAAACAAAAAAAAAACACTTTTACCGAGCAAGAAAATAAATTTTTTGTTCGCAAAATTTTTAAGAGCAGAAATAAACAGCAAACTTCTTACACGTCCTTGTTATACAAAATAGTAACTATACCGTCCGTATTATGGATCAATACGATTTTTTTTTATGAAGGACAAATATCCCAATTTAGTACTTCAGCAACTTCAGATTGTTTAAAACAACTATTTTGTTAACCACAAAGGAGGATCAGTGGTAAAAAGCACATTGCCTATAGTGGAACTGAGCAACTATTTAATTTTTTAAATTTAAAATTTTGAATCCACACTCACATAACAAATTCAGTTGTCTCTACAGAATTTCTTCCAACCGAATTGATTCGATTGCTGCAACCTCGTAAATTCGGCTTCCGATGAAAAAAGTTCTGATATAATCATATATGATTATATATAGTATCACATATAACTAAACATCACATCTCATCTGATCCGAAAAATGGCATGCATTAGCTGATCTCATGATATCTCATGGGATATAGTCTCATATTGTTTGATCCGAAAAATGGGCGTATGAAATATAATTTGATACAATCTTATCTAATAAGTTTTTAAATTACATAAATGTTAAACAAATTGAAAATGTTTTAGAGTTCAGTACTTTTTTTTACTCCAATTAAGCACTACTTGTAATTCATTTATAAAAATATGAAAATATAAATTTTAAAAGATAATGTTAAATCAAAAAATGTTTTTAATAAACCTGAAGTTGGAACATATAATAAATTTGAAACGTCATGGAAAAATAAAAAATAATTTTTTACTGAGGAAGAAAATCAAAGTTTTTGTTCTCAAAATTTTCAAATAGAAGACTTACACGTCCTTGTTGTACAAAATAATTAAAAATGATAAATATACGATCTGTATTATTATTTATTATTTTTTTTATGAAATATAAATCTTCCTATTTAGTACTTCAGCAATTCAGATGGTTCAAAACAACTATTTTTTTACCACAAAACAGTGGTGGAAACTATATTGCCTATAGTGGAACTAAACAACTATTTAATTTTTGAAATTAAAAATTTAGAATCCATTAACCATGTTATAAGGTTTGGGTGTTTCGTTTTGTTTAAACAAGCCGTTTCCATCGCTCTCTTCTTAAACCTCGACTGGCTTTTACGAGAGTTTCGAAAAAAAATGTGTTAACAGTGGTACCTTTTAATTGATTAATTTTCATTCTTTTAAGCAATTTTAATTAAATTTTAAAGTTAATTTGTGTTTTTTATTGCATTTTCTAAATTATTTTTGTATAATAAATACAAAATTTTGTTTATACGTACTAAAAAATATCCATTACAAAAAAACCTCTAAAAAACTGTTTCTCTTAAAATCAGCAGGCATATAAAGTTGAACAGATGTTGAGTACCTTGGTTCTTATTTAGCCAATATTTGCATTGGTTTAAAACCTAATAATTGTAATACTGATTTTCTGTACTTTAATAAGAAAATATTAATAATCACAAAAAACCGTAGTTTTTCATGTTTTTTTTTTTTGCAGTAAGTTTGAAACTCATTTATAAACGGTGCTCTGTGGCGCCTTTTCCCTAAAAGCGTTGCAAAAATCAAAAATTTGACAGAAGAATTTGATAAAATGAATAATTAAATCTGATAGAGAACTTCTCACTGATTAAGAATCCAAAAAAATTTTTGAAATCGGATAAAAATTATGAATTCTAGAGTCAATCAAAGTTGACAATTTTTCGGACTTACAAAAAATGTTTAAATAAAAAAAAAAAATATCATCTTTTCAATTGAATTTCAGGCAAACTATGCAACCGATCATTAATTTTTTATTGTCGGATAAAAGGTATGTTAATTCCAATGAGACGATGTAAAAAAAAGGGTTATTCGGTCCAATACTTTTTTTTCAGGCGCAAAAAGACCCAAACACATGATATTTGGGTCTTTTTTCACACTTAATAGAATAGAACAAAAAAAGTGACGGTTTGTGACGGGAACTATTAAACAGAGGTTGTTAAGTATTTAATACTCTAACTTATTTTCTTGAAATTGGGTGCCCGTACTTGCCCGTGTACATGAAAAAACAATAAAACTGTAACAACTTTTACTACAAAAAGATATATTTTCAAAATATTCAAACAGATTTTGGGCATCACTGAGATCCACTCTAATTGTATACCAAACTTAGTAGATGTATTGGTCTTTAATTTATTATTTAGTTCTTTTATGCTTTTTCATTCGCTTACAACGCCCCCTAGCGGAAAAAAATTTCGGAAAAGTTACCACTTTGATGAGCTCTATCTCCTGAACGAATTAAGATATTTTAGAAGTTTAAATTTGGGATTTTAAATAAAAAAAATGTAAAACATATGAATTGCAAAAAAAAAATACTTAAGTACAAGTATATGTGTCATGTTGGGATTTTTAAGAATTTTTTAAACGGACAAAGGTTTTTGTACAAAAAAAAATTATCTAAATTTATTATTAGTAAGTTTTTAATTTAAAAAGTATTAACTTTTTGAACCATAGTGAATGAGCTGTTAAAATTGAACCTACAGCTAATTATAAAGAAATGAAATTAAAGCAATGAGTATTTCATGTTGCACTTAACTGAACATTGCAAAAAAAAAAACAAAAATAAAAAATATTGTAGTAGGCATCGGCAAGCACGCACATTTTTTAAAGCTTTATTTCCAAATATTCTGTGCTAATAATGTTATCTAGTCTCAATATCTAGCCAGTGACAATCAAGTGAAAAAAGTGTGTGGAAAAAAACATTAAAAAATTTTGAACAAAAAATTAGTGATAAAATTAAAATCAAATAAAAAAAATGCATGTAAAAGGAAATAAATTAAAATAAAATACTTTTAATAAAGAGAACAAAGCAAAAACAATAAAATATTGTGAAAAGTTTAACATTATTAATATATAAATTCTAAATTATTTATCCATAAATAAGCACAATGTCTTTACAAAATTTAAAATTGTTTGAGTTATTTAGAAGCTCGGAAGATGAAAGTGCATTTAATTTGGCTGTTATAAAAGAATTAAAAGTTTTATCAGAATATGAAGAAAGCGATGGTATTAAATCCAAACTTCACAGCACTTATATGTTTCTTAAAGCAAAATGGAAAGCCTCCAGCCGTACAACGGTGCCGCAGTGGGCCTTTTACAATGCGGGTGCGGTTTTCTTGAAGCTAAACGAGATAAAATTCAATTGCGTTTTAAACATTAAATATGTCCTGATAATTTCAGCAGTTATGATTTTTGCAACGAAAAAAGTCAAAACGATGCACTGTGCCGGCCATGCCGGTTAATTATTCTTAAGCTAAAGGAATTATCTTTCAAATACTTTATAAATTTTAATAATATCTTTATTACTTTAAAAGTTATAATGATTACAACGAAAAACGTCAAAAGACAACACTGTGCACAGTGCCGCGAATGGCCTATCACCTTGCGGGTCATGTATTTTGAATACAAATGCTTTTTAAATTTTTAAAATATCTTTATTACTTTAAAAGTTATGATTTTTGCAACGAAAAAGGTCAAAAGGCGCCACTGTGCGGTGGTTAAAAAAATATTAAAAGTGATCGAATTTATGTCATTAAATTTTACTACATATATTTATATATAATGATATAACTTGCTATATATAATAATATATAAAAATTATAGAATTATTTTCGATTAATTGTACCATATACACTTACATATGATAATATATGGTAGAATATATGGTCATATATAGATCGATTTCATATGATCAGATATACAAGATATGATAATATATAACATACGATACGATGATATATTATGAAAAAATTCATAAACTAAAAGATATGAACATATTTCGTAATATATTGCCACAAATATAAGCATGAGTATACAGAAACATTTTTTTTCGGGTTCATAAAACTCTTTGGACTTTGGACGGCACTACCATTTTGTTTCAGTTCCATAAAAGCTAAATTTTGAAGAACTTAATACAGCACATATATCGTACACTGATAGAAAAAAATTAGCAAAAATGTTTGCTAAAACTACTAAAAAATTGTTAAGAAATTACGTTGCAGAAAAAACTGCTAAAATTAGCAGATTTGTTTACAAAATATTAGTGATATAAGAATAGCAAAAATTAATCTGTTGATTCTACGAATTTTGAGTTATATTTGAGCGAATTTTTAGTAAACTGAAAGTAACAAATTAATCGGCTAAAATCAGCAAAAAATTTACTAAATATTAGTAAATAAAAAAATCATAAACAAGTGTGAAATTTGTTAAGTTTCTTTAAATTTTTTTTACGCGAATAAAAATCTGCACTGAAATCCCCAAGTTAAAATTTTTTAGCAAAAATTTCTGTTGATTTAACAAACTGTACTGCACTATTTGCATCCTACTACATTCCAGGAAAATGGAGCAAAATTTTTTTTGATATTACAGTTTTTGTTTGCTGTTGTTAGTCTTTAAATAGCTATTACAAATTTTTGCTAATTTTAGCAGAGTAAATTGAAATTTTCAATTGACTAAAACTCAACTCGAATGTAAAAAAAAAATTGTAAAATTAACAGTTTTATTTTTGCTGTTCTTATTTTATTAATATTGAGCCAAAAAATTCTGCTTATTTTAGCAGTTTTTTGTTTTAACAAATTTTTAGTAGCTTTTTCTTCTATTTTTATAGGTTTATTTCTATGAGTTTAGGAACGCTGTTTATTGATGTGTTCATTTTCAACGTTAACCAAAGTCATGCATCCAAAGACCGTATTAAACATTTTTGGAATGACTCTCAACATAAATAGGGTAGTTCCACGTGTTCACAGCGGGTAGCCTTTTGAGCCCAAGTTACCCAAAGTAACAACAATTTACAAAGAATTTTTACAATAGAAACGCTTTTTGGTAAATTGGGTGTTTTAACTTTAATTAATAAAAATGGCGCATTATTGAAAAATTTAATTTAAAGTTGATGAATTTTCGTAGCTTGTCAAATGGTGTCAAATAATCACACACTCAAATAAAAAAGTTAGTAAAGTCAGCAAAAAAATTTGCTGAGTCACCAAAATCCTAGTCAGGAGGGTGCTTGCAAAAAAATTGCTAATTTCAGCAAAATCTTTTGCTGAAAATCAGCGAGTAGACCGAAAAAAACTCAAAAAATTTGTAGAAAAATTATACTTTATTTAATTTATTTGCTGAAAATCATAAAACATATTTTTGTGATTCTTTTTAAAATAATTTACAATACGTTACAAAATATAAAAATGTTCATACTGCCAAATTGACGATATGAATAAATATAATATCTAAAAACAATAGAAATAATTATATATAACATAAACGAAATTATCTTTGAACTAGTTACATCAATTATTGTCTAAATGATGCTATCTTTTAAAGGAACGCAGTGCCGCAGAGAATTAAAGAAACGAAAAAAAAAACAAAATATAACATAAACAACCCTTTTTTGCAATAAGAAAAAGGAAACAGAAAAATCTACCTAAGATGTATGGCTTTGTCTTTCGCTTTACCCTGTCTATCTATTACATATTTGTTTGCAATTTGACCACACAAGATTATTAATATATATAAACATTTAGTTTACAAATACACATTAAATTTTTATTAAATTTAAATATTTTATTTTGTCTTTTATATAATTAATAGACAATTGCTTTCACAAGCCGGTGACGACGCAAAATTTAAGTTGTTTTAATCCACAATTTTGTTTTATGTATGAAAAACAGATACAAAAATCTTCCATGGTTGATTTTTTTATATTATGTCTGACTAGAGTTGTACTTTTTAGTATTATTTTCCTCGTCACTACTACATCGTGACATGCAGCGACATCTAATTCATTCTGCGTATATCTTTCAGTCTGGTTGTCGTTCACACTATTGATGTGCTAATCAACACAAATTTTTTTTAGCAAAATAAATTAGTAAAACATTAATTAAATATTAGTAAAACATTAGTTCAAAACAGTTAAGTGCTGAATAAGTATAACTAAAATTTTAGTTTAAAACATAATTTTAGCAAAAAATTTGCTGAAAAATAGTATACCTGATTTACAAGATGGGTTACTAACTTTTCTACTTATATTTTTGAGTGTACTCTCAACTACCTTTCATTTAAAATTTAATTTCCAATATACATAATATTCTCTTCAATGTCAAACTATAAGTAATATGGTTCTGAAACTAACTATTGACATAATGAAATCTTTATAATGATTTTTGAATCCACCCACCTATGTTAAAGTTAACATTCACATAAATGTCAGTCTAAATTTATAGAGTCCGTGTATTAGTGTAAAGGCCAAAAAAGATATTGGCAGCAATGTATCACTTAAGCTTTTTGTTTTATTCAACTTTTTGTTTTATTTAACCCATTGACTACCCTTGTGCACTACGCTGTACACATTTTTAAAAAAATATAAAAAATTTGATAATTGAAGCTTTTTTGAGTAATAAATAAACATTGCACGGTTTTTTGTTTAACAAAAACAAATGATCTTGAACTTGAATAATCTTGCTCACATCATAATTTATGATTAAAGATCGAAAAATAAAATTTTGGTTTTAATTTTTTAAAATTTAAAAGTAAAACAGATAATGCTTTTTGTTTAAATATGTTTATTTGGATATTGGTGATTGAAGAAAAGTCTTTATATGCATATAATCTGAATGTGTTTATCAGGGAAATTGTGTATCTCCTAAACAAGCAAAGCTAGAAACTCGAAATTTTGCACGTATCTTCATCTTATGACCAGAAGAAAATAAAGCATTTTTGGTAAACATGGTCTGAGAAGTTTCAAAAATTCGATTTTTGGACCGATTATTTGCTGGGTAGAAGGGGGCGGGTTCATATATATCATCCTTTTTCATTCTAATTTAAGAACACCAAACAAGAATCTGAAGTCCATATAGAAATATATCCACAAACAAAAAATATGTAGTGAAAGGGTTAATATCACTCTCACTCTCTTTTATTCGGTGATGTTTTTGATCCGCCTAAATGTCTGTTAAATAAAATTTATATTTTACATTAAATATATAAAAGTTTTACACACTCACACACATTATTGAAATTTATTTGTAGTAGTTGTATTCCAGGATGATGCTGCAAATCTTTTATTGTGGTCAGTTTCTTTTTTTACAACTTATAAAATATCCAACCAACTGAACTTTAAATAAATCAAACTGTGGAATATGCGATAAAATACAAATAAGTTTGGCACCTATTTTATAACAGTGAAAACTTGATCAACCCTCTAATAATAATGCGTTAAGAAAATCTAATTAACTACATTTTCCGTAAACAAACTTTTCGTGTAAAGGATATGAGTTAGAAGCTAGAAGGAACTCTAGCCTACTAAAGGAAAAATCTTCTGGGTAAAAATTTCAGTATTTTTCCAATTTAAACCTCAATAACTTCAGAAATATGCATTGAAATAAAAATTGGCGTCAAATAAAATATTTCGGATAGGTATTTAAAATCTGGGCTGTTAAAAGCATAAGAGAAAAAAATTAAATTTACTCCGCTTTTGCAAAAAAATATCCAAAAAAATCTCAAAAATCGTTAAAGTCTTAAGCTTTCAGATTCCGCTCCAAGAGTTGCAAAAATCCATATAGTGGAAATTCCATAACGAACTAATACTCATATATGGGGTATCCATTTGGTGTTGGCACCCACCGCATAATATTCTAGAAGATCTTGCAAATAATGGCATTACTGTTTCCGAGCGCATGTCTTACCACTCCTTTGGTTACCACTAGACTATCGGATATAGGGCATGGACATACAGGTCATTTGGATATGTCAGAATACTTCACATTGAGAAAGATTTTGCCATTTGCCAACTAAAACTCGGTTGCTTCGACTAAAATCGGTTGTTACAACTTAATATTGGTTTTCACAACAGAATTCAGTTAATGCAATTATTATTTTTTTTTTTTTTTTTAATTAATAATCATATAATTACAAATTATATCCTATTACCCTAACCGATCACTAGCTAATATGGCCTTCGGCGCGTTGTAGCGAGAACAGACCAGTGCCTCTGGTGGAATTCGAACCAACGACCCCCGCACTGATAAGCCAGCACGCTACCAACTAGCCTACCGGGGCGCACAACATGCAATTAAATTTTAGTAGTAACACCAAAAATATTTATAAATCACATGTATATACTAACTGGTAATTTTGGTTGTATGTTCAAAAATACACTATTTATTCGGAGTTCGAAATTTAACAGATCGTAGTGGGTAGAGGGTATTGACCTACGAACGTGGGCACCAGTGGATTACACGGATGGCCCGTGTAGGGATGGTAGAAGATGGAGTATATCCAGCCATATCTTTAGTTTTCGATCATTTGCATCATTACTCACCAACATTTTAGTCAGGAGGGTGCTTGCAAAAAAATTGCTAATGTCAGCTCTCTGATTTTCAGCAACAAAATTAGTAGATTCAGCAAAACTTTTGCTAACACTTAGTGGATTAGAAATTGAAAAACCCTTGCTAAAAATTAATAAAATTTTTGCTGAATATTAGTATACTGAAAAAAAACTCAAAAAATTTGTAGAAAAATTGTACTTTAGTTAATTTTTTTGCTAAAAGTCAATAAAACATATTTTTGTGATTCTTTTAAAAATAATTTAAATACGTTACAAAATATAGAAACGTTCATACTCCCACATTGACGATATGAATTAATATAATATCTAAAAAAAGTACAAAATAATTATATATAACATAAACAAATAAAATAATCAAAAGGAACGCAAATGCCGCAGATATTTATAGAAACGAAACGAAAAAATAACAAAATATAACATATACAACCCTTTTTGGCAATAAGAAAAAGTAAGCATAAAAATCTACCTAAGATGTGTGTCCTTCGCTTTAGTCTGTCTACCTGCTGTATATTTGTTTGCTCTAGATTATTAATCTCTATAAACATTTAGTTTACAAATACACATATAATCTTTATTAAATTTAAATATTTTATTTTGTGTTTTACTTAATTAATAGACACTTACGCAAAATTTAAGTTGTTGAAAAACAGATACTACTATATCTTGACATGCCACTACTACATCTTAACATGCCGCAACATCTAGTTTATTCGGCGTATATCTTTCTATCTAATTGTCGTTCACACTATTGATGTGTTGATTAGCACATCAATAGCAAAAATGTTAGCAAAATAAATAAGTAAAACATTAGTTAAACATTAATAATATTAGTTAAACATTAGTTCAAAACAGTTAAGTGCTGAATAAATATAACTAAAATTTTTGCTGAAGACGATTTACTCACTTTTCTACTAACTTATTTTTTTGAGTGTACAGTTTGTTTACATATTTCGTGACAGCAAAGTGTCGCTGATTGCCGAAAAACGTTATCATATTATGATCTTAACAATCATATATATGATTCTGGCTGGTCATATTAACGATTTTATCATCATCTAGAATCATAATATGATTATGGAAATCATGGGAATTATGGGAAGTAAAGTATGCCATTGAAATCAGCTTGTCTGAAATATTTTTTAAATATTTTATTAATTTTTAAAGGTTATGATTTTGTCCTCCTGTGATATTTTTAATTCCATGTGCAATTCATTTATTTTTTTTTTTTTGCAAGACTTCCACTATCACCAGGGTTGACATTTAAAATTAAAAATTTAAACAAATTTTAATTTTAATATTAGCTTCAATTTTCAAAATTTTCTCGAACTTGACTTTGAACAAAAATCTAGGTTTTTTTCTTCAAAATTTCTTATTAATTCATATAGCTAAGTAAATTGCGAATAGCTTTTAATATAGACTTTAAGCATTAAAAAACATATCAATTGATTGCGATTGGGTGAAGGATGTGGGATATCCTTGCAATTAAAGTGAAAACTTCACTAATTTTTCTATTTTTTTTATAACATCCTTCACTTGAATGCGCAAAATTTTAGCACATAATGTTAATTTATAATCCATCACTTTCATATCAAAATTTTGCAAAAATTTAATTTAAAAATTAATTTTGTATGTATTTACTATGGGGAAAATAAAAAAACATACATTCTTGAACATTCATCATTTAGAATCGTTATTTTTGAAGAAAATGCACTTTAATTAACTGGAACTTGGTTCGTATTAATTAGAAAACATGTGTTAAACATATTTGAATGTTTTTTATCAGAATTTTATTAATTAAGATTTGACACAGCCTCCATATTTTTAATGCATACAAATATATAAAAACTCAAAGAGAAAGCACTCGAGTTTTTTCATAAATTAAGTAATATGTGATGCTCACTAAAGTCTTGGACTTTCTTTCCTTTTAACACATTTTATTAATGAAATCGTGACAACTGAGGAATTTTAACTTTGAATATATATATATAGAGAATATTATCGCACCTTTCGAAACGTGTAATATACACAGAAAAAATTATCAACCTAAAATATATAATTAAAGATTTGATTTGAATTTAATTTCATTTGTTTCTAAACAAATATTTAATTGAATCAATTACTATTTTAATTGACTTTTAAATATATAAATAAATATTTTATCTTTAGTCGTAATTCTCAAATTATTTTTTCATACACTGTATGCATAAATAGAAAATTTTCAGTATAAAATACCAAATACATATGAAGTTAACAAACAAAACAAGCACACACACAAACAGTCTCAGCATTGTAAAAACACACATACCAACGTATAGATCACACACTTTTTTTGTGAGTATCATATTTTTTTTGTAGAAGTTATTTATAACTTTTTTTCCTTCTTAATTTTAATAAAAGGTTTAATTGAAAGTATAATTGCGTGATAGGTGCACAATCAATCAAAATTTTAATTGATTCAATAAATTTTTTAATTGGAACCCTTTTTTTAGTTTTTTCTGTGTATTAAATTAAAGAGAATTGCTGCTACTATTTGAATGTTGAAAAAAAGTTTTATTATTATTTAAAATTTTGCATTATTTTATAAAAAGTTTATCAAAAAATTTAAATTCCCTAAAAAAGTGTTTTGCAAATATTTCTTTAACTATAGCTAACTTAAATAATATAAGGTCATATGCGTCCAAAAATCTCCCATGCATCTATTTTTTTCCTATTTTGTTGAACTGTGTAATTTACATTCAAATTATTGAGTTCTAGTGTCAATTTCCGAATTTAGACACTTCTAGTCATTTTTTCTACGTAATCTAGCCATTTTTTTACTTCTGGAGTTGGCAACCATGACTATCACACATCAGAATTTCGTTACAATCGGAGGAAATAACTTAAATTTATTTCCTTGCTCGTGTCATCCTGCTCTGATCTTCAATTTTAATATATAAGTGCCACACTTATACAAAATATGTTGTACAATGTTTTTTAATATGAAAGTGATGTATATTTTTATGTTTAAGTATTTGTTACATTTATTTACGACTTAAAATGTAATAAATTTTAATACTGTTGCGCCTATCTCACAGTGGGATATATTACAAAATTTTTGAAATTAATTCGGCCATTACTTACTTAGTGGTGTGATTGCAATGATTAGAAACAAAAATGGCGAGCACTCAAAATCGTATAAGCAAAAAGTTGCCTATTTTGAATGGTTATAATGCCGTCCCTGGGCGGTTGGGAACGCTTACAATTTAAGCTTAGGCTCGATATTACGTTACTTATGCCTTGGATTTGTACCACTAAGTAAGAAATGGCTGAATTATTTCCAAAAATTTTGTAATATATCCCACTGTGCATCTTTGCGATGATTTAAGGTTTTATTTACTTACTGATTTTTTGTTTTATGTACATTTTTGCAGTAATATCAAGTTTAAGGTTGGGTGTTTTTTTTTTTTTTTTTTTGAATAAATATACGTATAGCGTCAGTTTAACTGTAAAAGGATCTTTACAATACAGGGTACTGTTATATTTAGAAGCATTTCGTCAGACAATGAAATAATCTGTTTTTCAAATTTCCGTTATGTTTTCACACAATATTTTCATTAAAT
The DNA here is from genome assembly GCA_021234595.1 of Delia radicum. Classification (NCBI taxonomy): domain Eukaryota; kingdom Metazoa; phylum Arthropoda; class Insecta; order Diptera; family Anthomyiidae; genus Delia; species Delia radicum. Next base: position 238,464,067 of record CM037851.1, read on the forward strand.
TTTTGCATTTTAGCTAACGTTGTGTATCTTAAAAGCTGTTGGCTTTTGAAAACTCTGTTTTATTTAGTTTTTTTTTTACAATCTGGTTTTTCATTTCAACAGGTAGTTTTTTTTTTTTTTGAAATTTTTGTTTCCAATGAAATTGAAATAAAGTTTCACTTTCTATCCAGTTTACAGTTACTAATTGTAAGTTGTATGCCTTCTTTTGGTCACTTATTTTTTTTTTTTGTTCAACAATTTCGTATTTGGTCATCAGTCTGTAAATGGCAATAAATTGTTGTTGTTGTATAAATTTATGTAATTTTAAATAAATTAAAGGGCTGTTGCAATTTCTCTTAAAAAAAACTAAAAATTTCTTTAAGGCCTGAGGTAGCAAACTGTATTAAATTGAAATTGTTATGAGTTTATACAGAAAGTAAAAGTTTTTGGTAAGACTTATTTTGTTTTAACTGCAAAAAAAAATGTAATAATTTATGGCAATTTTGTGAATCCAGAGATTTTTGTATTTGGGAAGAAAAGATACAAATTACTTAATATTTAAATGATTTCTAAAAATTTAATGACTGAGTTTTACAACTTTCCATGAGTACTTTCTATAGGTAACAATAAGCTGGCCCAGTAAAAAACACTTACTCCTTTACAAACCTGAAAGCAGGTTTGTAAATAAGTAAGTCAAAAAGAATCCCTTACAAACCAGCTTACATATGCCATGATTTTTATATAGCGATTTCCCACTTGGAAGCATTACTTTTGGGCAAAATAAGCGCGGATTTCACGGCTTATAATAAGCAGTGATTTCATGGGTTTCAGTAAAATAATATTTCATGTCTACATTATTACTATTAAAAGTAATAATATGAATATACATAATTTATTTTACATAAAATTCTACAGATATTAGTTTTTCGTTGTTAACATTTTTGACATATAATATAATTATTTTATTTTTTTTACCGCTCCACGTGCTAGCTCTTCAGAAACAGTTTAACGAGTAATTATTTTTTTATTTCATACTCGAAAACACCAAACACAATCGGAAATCACTCGTGAAAATTTTTACAGATCGTGTTTAATCCACGATCAGTGTTACCATATTGCCAGTTTTAACTGTTTTTTTAGAGTTTTTTAGGATGCGTAACAGTTTTCCAGTTTTTCATGAAAATAAACAGTTTTTGTTTAATTTCAGCCTTTTTTTCAGTTTTTCCAGTTTTTAACAGTTGACCTGCTCGATTTACTTTTTTTTACTTGAATTTATAAATTTAATACAAAAGTTGCACAAAATGTTTCAATAAAAAACCATACTACGCACTGAATGCAACTGTGCAGTAAGTTTTAATTCCCTTTTTAGCATTTGTTTGTGCTAAAATTTTGTGGAATCAAACGAAATGAAAATCAAATTTAATCAAAAAATGTATAACTGATATTTTTATGTAATTAAGTAAGATCTCAAAATGTGATGAATTATTTTGTTTTTTTTTTTATGGTTTTGTAGCTATTTTTTGCTATATGTTAAATAATTAATATAAATATAAATATGTTTTTTTATATTATAAAAATTTTTCATGATCTTGAACCGAACTAACCAACAACTCACATACAATTTATATAGATCAACAATAAAAATTCACTATTAACCACTCACAAGGTACAGTGCAAAAATTCGCTTAATATATATGCTAGACATATGTTGAAAAAAAGAATAAAATCTTCAATGTTTGATATTCCTTCACTTACAATGTAAAGGATAGAATATGATGACATTTGAAAATAACTGCCAGTCAAATTTCAACTTAATTAGTTGAACTGGCAACTGTGGTAATAATTAACAACTAAACATAGCTTTATAGAAAATAAGTTCGCAGTAAATTTCGTCATACTCAAAAACTAAGTTACGGCACATTTTTAACCTAACTAGTTGAGTTAAATAGATGATGTTTACAATTTAACACTTTAAGGCACGAAGAATGTTGATGAAGGCCGTTGCGGGCTAGAAAGTTAACTCCATTCATGCAGGTGTCAAATAACTTTTTTCTAATTGTTTTTTCTGTTAATTAAAGTAAATTATCACAAATAAAATTATAATTTTTCTGTTAATATGAAAAATTTTTCATGATCTTGAACCGAACTAACCAACAACTCACATTTTTTTTTAATTTAAACAAGTACACAGAAAAAAAAACATATTATTCCTATTGTTAATTAAAATGTAGTTTTATAACAGAGCACAACTTGTAATCTGTAATAACATAAATTTGAAAATATTTTTTTTTTGTTTGTATAATTAAAAGTTAGTCTACAACAAAAAATGCAATTGAATTCAAAATGCACATATTAACTGCTTTTTCTACTGTTTTTTATTTAAAAAAAAAAACAGTTTTTTCTTACAGTTTTTTGAAAAAAATACATGGCAACACTGTCCACGATATGAAACTTTCTGCATTACAACCTGCATCCTTATAAGGGATTAGGGTAAGCTGCTTACAACCTGCATCCTTGTTAGGGAAAACAGTAAGCTCAACATTTTTGTTTGTTTTTTTGTATACGAAAATTATTCGTCGCTTTTACTGCTTCTCAATATTATGTAATAGTAAGCACTTACATCAGCGCATTTGTTTTATTCTGCTTCTAAAAACACCAATTTTTTTTACTGGAGGCCTAAACAGAGAGAATTTCTTCGACGAGTTTTAATGACATTTTGTCACTAAACTAATGAAGCTTTTTTCACAAGGTGAATGAAGAATTTCTTAAACTTTATGAAAAAGCTGTGTACTTTTAATGAAGCATTCTATTTTTAAACTTTTTCATTAGTCGTATAAAAGTTTTCATTAAATTTTTTGAAAATTTGCATTAATTTAATTAAAAGTGTCAAAGGACGAGTTCCAGTGACATTTCATAAATCTAATGCAAAAATTCATTACTATCATGCAGATAATTCTCTTAGTGTATGAAAATTATAGAAAATACTAGAAATTATGAATTTCTTCACGTTATTTTTATGTTTTAACCCTTTGACGACCGAATTTAAACCGCTGAAGATTTTTTGACGGAACTTCGTGTAGACCTTGCCCTATGATTACAAATAAAAGTTTGGCATTTTACTGTACTTAAGCTAAGTAATTAATGCGATGTCGCTCCTTAACGGGTTAATATTTTGTTTTAGTTTTAATTTTAATTTTGTAATTTGTAATTTGCTTTTCCATACTACTCAGTGTCGCTCAATCTGCTCTCTTTTTATTTGTTTTTAAATATAGTTAGTTTGATATAGTTTTTATTAAAAATAAAAATTATGTTTTTTTGACCTTTAATTGTGCAATCAAATGAAAATTATTCAAGTTCGAGGTCATACTCTATGTTTCTTTATTAGTATATTGTCCTAACAAATAATCTATAGAGTTTTTTTTGTTTTCAAATTTATTATTTGACCCTTTCAGGAATGTGTTGATTGATCTATTTCGGGTGAGTAAACTAGTTTATATGAATGTTTGATGTTGGGCATGGGATTGTTACCTCTTTCAAAACGTGTTCTGATGATGGAACCTAGAAAATTCTCGAAATAGATCTATCAACACATTCATGAAAGGGTCAAATAATAAATTTGAAAACAAAAAACTCTATAGATTATTTGTTAGGACAATATACTAATAAAGAAATATAGAGTATGGCCTCGAACTTGAATAATTTTCATCGTTTAAATTAATATTTATCATGTTTTTAAATAATACTTTAATAAAATTTTTAATTATTTCAAATATTAATGATAAAATCAGCAAGATAAGCAAAATAGAAGTGAGTGTTTTAAGCAACAATTTATACAACATGCTGCAAACATTTTTTATCAACATGTTGAAAACATTTTTTAGTGTAAAACAAATGTTTTCATTTGCTTGCCCGAGTTCGGTATTTTGTGGCTGATAGGCGTGGGAAGTGTAGTCTCTCTATTTGTATATAAAGGGTCCGCCAAATAACTTTTTTTTTTTTGAAAATGCTATAAAAAAAAACTACTGAACATTTTCTCAAATTTCTTTTTTTATTTGAAAGTACAATCCCTCCGGTTAATAATGGAAAATAATTTCATTCAAATGGTTGCCTCGGCTAGCCATGCAGTAGCCTACACGATCGGTCCAATTTTTAAGCACATTATCGATTGTGTGCAGCTGTTTCACCAATGGCTTCACGAATATTGTCCTTTAAAGCATCAATTGTCTCTGGCTTGTTGGCGTAACACTTATCTTTGACGGCGTATACACAACCATATTCGTTCAGCGGAAGGATAAAACTAATTATCTGTCAAATCAGACATGAGCTAAGTGTTACCATTCACGAAATAAGCACTAGTTGCAAAAAAAAAACGTTAGATGGCGGACCCTTTACTCTTTGCTATTAGGCTGCTATTAGGCTTTCGCTAAATAGCCACATCTGTATATTGCTGATCACAATAAGTTTTGTTAAAATCGTCTTGCAGATTTTCCTAAAATGGCAAAAAGTAAAAAATGGACATATATCTACCATTTAACGTCAAAGGGTTAATGTTTCGTTTAAGACAATTAGACTACTAGACAAATTTCACTATTTTGCAGAACCGCTCTTTCAAATACATATTTTTTAATAAACTTAGGTACGCTGAATCCAAATCTGTCATAATTTTATTTTTCTTCCCATTTGCAGTTTTTCAAATATCGTGGTTTTTATATATACACCATTTACCCCCAATTTTTACAAATTTAACCGCAAAATCAAGATTTTTTTTAAGAATATGAATCTACGCAAAATTATATTTCATTTGAGTGTAACCATGTTGGAATTTGCTTCAGTTTAGTTTTATTCTTATAAATTTTTTGTATATTCATAATCTAAGTAAGATAAGATGTAGAAATATATCGTAATATATTGCCACACATATAAGCATACTTATATAATGATATCAAGTTCTATATGAGTATATAGAAATTTTTTTCATCAGGAAATTTTTTCCATTTTGGCGATTTTTTAAATTTTAGCAAATTTTTTTAGATTATATTGATTTTTTTCCAATTTGAGCGATTTTTAAATTATATCGATTTTTTTTTTTAATTTTGACAATTGTTTTCCAAATTTTGAAAAACAATTGAAAATTCATTACCCGGTTAAAAATCAACATATATACATCCATTTATGAACATGTAATATAAACTCATTCATGCTCATATATGAAGTCATTCGAAATCCATATAGCATCAATTAGGATTCGTGTATGATCATAACGGTTAACATGTGAATATTAACTCAATTTTCGTTAATGTACACACATGAATATCTATGATCCCTTATATGAAAGTATATGTATCATATATGAACACATATGAATCATGTATGGATGCATGTAGCATGTACGAAGCATGTGTGCTCATGTATGGATTTATATAGATCGATTTTTAACATTGTACTTTAAAATTATCAAAAAGTTCATAAGGGTAAATTTTGTTAACCATAAATACAGTTTGTATGTATTTATGATTAACTAAAATTGACCCATATGACCTTTTTATATTTATATCGTTCATTCCAAGAAAGAACATTGAAAAATTAGCAATTTTTGACCTCAAGTCATCGGACTTTATCCATATTGTCAACAGCAACAAAATATATGGAACAATATAGACATTCCAGTTTTTAGATCTTTAAAATTTACAAACTCGCGAATTACTCAAATTTTTATTTTTTCAAATACTTTTAATACTAGTGAGCTTTAATTACCTACAGTTTCGAAATGAAAAAACGGGAAAAAACCTAACGTAAAATAACATTAACCCTAAAATAACCTAACGAAATAACTTAAAATATCGTTAACATTAAAACATCGTAACAAAATATACACAAAATACTGTTATCCAATACCGATAACCGAATGAAACGGTTTAAAAGCAGACATACGTCGATCTTAGAAATCTTATTTATTAGAGAAATTATTAAGAGGATTTTTTTTTAATTTCGGCAAAAAAAAATTTAGTTCAGAATAGAATATAAATGGAAAATCTGACCTTCTTTACTATATAAGTACGAGGGCGGATCAATAAGTCCATGACTTTTTGAACTTCCCTCCTAGTTATATGAAATGCAACACTGCTCCCATAAAGTGCCACCTGTTATTAGACTACTGTCAAATTTTGAACAGCTGTTCAAAACATACAACCTCGTGGATTTTTTTTTAAATGGAATAAAGTGAATTTCGAGTGCTCATTATTTTTGCGAAAAAAAAACCGTCAATCAAACCAAGGAAAAGCTTGATAAATACTATGGGGACTCTGGACCTTCGATTTCAATGGTAAAAAGTGGTTTACTGACTTTCGTTGTGGTCGCACAAGTACAAATGACGCTGAACGTTCTGGACGGCCAATTGAGGTCAATACACCCGAAAATGTCGATAATGTCCATGGACATTACGACATTATTTTTTTTGATATTATGTCACTTTTATAGCGTCCAGACTTTTTAAAATAAAAAGATTAATAATATTTAGTATATCAATACAATTTTTTTAAATATTCTATAGTAGTATATCACAAAATTAAACTAAATTTATAAATCGTATAATCGCACACAGAAAAAACTTTATTTCGCGAAGCCGCCTGTCGCGTTCTACGGATGAAAACAACCCCTAAGAGCGGCCGAAGGCAGCCACACAGAAAAAATTGTTTTTACAAATTACTTGATGTCTTAAAAATATAAGATTTCAACGGATTCGACATCTGATTTGAAAAACAAGTTCTTCTGGGTGGCGGCCTTCGGCCGGTCTTAGGGGTTTTTTTCCTCCGTAGAACGCGGCAGGCGGCTTCACGAAATAAAGTTTTTTCTGCGTGCGACATAAAACAAACTTCAAAATTACTGATCTGTTTCCACACTGGAGTATAATGTCCATGGACCTTATGTCACCCAAAAAGTGGCATAATGTCCATGGACTTTATGTCATTCCATTTGTGGACATAGTGTCACTTTGCAGAGTGTCATAAAGTCCATGGACATTATGACACTTTTCGAGTGACATAACGTCCATGGACATTATGTCATTGGACGCTATGTCATGCCACCCTTTCCAGACCACTCCTCCTTCTGAGATGTCTTAACTTTTCATAATATTCAATATGCACCAAAATCAATTGCTTAAAACATCTTCTTTTGCCACTCATTATTTCAAATTCAAGATTTGCCATTATTTTTAATCACTTTAATACCGATCTTTACTTACCAAAGTCTAGCAAGAACTGCGTTCCTTTTGGTAAAATAACTCATTGGAGAGTTATTTCATAACGAAATAATTTCTAACAGAAAATTGTGAAATAAGTCCTAACGCATTGGGAGTTATTTCATAGTGAAATAAATCCCAATTTATATGGAAAATTTTTGGGATTTATTTCATTTTTTTTTTTTTTTGGGAGTTATTTCATTTGGGAGTTATTTCATTTGGGAGTTATTTCACGGTACCGCTTGAGATTGTTGATGCCATAGGCATTTCATATGGCAGAGTAGTTTCGATTTTAAATGATCAGTTGGGTTTAAGAAAGCTGTCTGTAAGACAGCTCTCAATTGACCATAAACGTAATCGTGTGACAACTTGTTTAACCGCAATTCAAATGAGTTTTTGCGGCGTTTTGTAACTGTGGATGAAACATGGATACATTACAACACTTCGGAGACCAAGCAGCAGTCTAAACAATGGGTTTCTCCGGGTGAACCGGTTCTGAAGAAGGCCAAGGTAAGTTTGTCGGCCAATAAGGTGATGGCAATAGTTTTTTGGGATGTGCTTGGGATAATCCACATCGATTACCTTCAAAAGGGAAAAAACAATACACGGCGAATATTATGTTAAATTATTGAACTGATTTAACGAGGCTTTAAAAACATATGGCCAAGAAAAAGTTCTTTTACATCAAGATAATGCACGGGTGCAGTCTCAACGGTACAATTCCATGGATTTGGCAACGAATTAGTCCGCCATATTCTTCGGATTTTGCCCCCAGTGACTATTTCCTTTTTCCAAACCTAAAGAAATTTCTCGGTGGAAAGATATTTAGCTCAAACGATGAAATTATTGATCAAACAAATGCCTATTTTATGGACCTCAAAAAATCCTATTTTTTGGAATTGATACAAAAATTGGAGAAACGTTGGACTAAGTGTATTGAGCTAAAAGGAGATTATGTTGAAAAAAAAAATTTTTTTTTTTTGCAAAAAAACTGTGTTTCATTCAAAAAGTCACGGACTTGAAAAAGTTTTAGGACTTATCCCTAAAAATGGCAACGCTAAATGAAGTTGTTGTAGATTTCCAAAAATTTCAGAATCTAACGAGTTTATCTATTTTCATTCCGGAGAGAGTAATTTTTTATAGATTTGTGCGCCAATCGAAAACAAAAAAATCTTTCCCCTTTTTTATTCCTTCATCAGTAATGAAATTAATTATAACGAATTTCTTTTGTTTTTAATTGCAATAAGACTTAAAAAGTTTTAAATTTCTGATGCAATTTTGCAAAATGTCAAGAAAAAAACTTCATTTCAACGATAATGGAAACTGTTTAGCAAAAATGTATTAATGAAAATCTTTTCTTTATAAAGAAGAAAAAGTGAAAAAACTTGATTCCTTTAAAAAGTCTTTAAAAACTAATATGTTGCAACACTTTCACACGCATGGCACTTTTCTTCTGTTTTTTTTTTTTATTCATCCCAAATAAAGACGTTCAGGGACTTAAAAACTTGTCGGTGGCAACAAAGTGGCTGCAGCAGGTTTCATAAACAAAAAGAAGTGGTTTCATGCCACACAGTGTGAGCAAAATAAAACAACTAAAACAGAATTAAAATAGAGAAAATAAATGCAAAAAATAAAAAATAACATTTGCAACTGCATAAAAAATCCGTAAAGTTTCAATAACCCTGACAAACTATAAAATGGAAACACTTTTTTTGTTTTTAAGAAAGTGTTAAAAAGTTGTTCACTTTTATTATTGTCCATTTGTTTGGATGATAAAGATATATGATCATATCGTATTGGATATCATAGACAATACAAACACCAGCATAGGTGATATAGGAACACATAATGTAAAAAAATCGTATTTAAGCTCACAGAAAAAATTAATAAAAACTTGTTCAATTAAATATGTATACGCACATTGCACAATAAAGAACAAAATATCGAAAAATGGAAAATACATACTAACTATTATTTTGAAAGTGGTATAAGTCTGCTTGTTTTTAAAATGCTGTTAGCGGCAACTTTTGTTAAATGTTTTTATAACAGGGATGGAAAAAGCGAGCCAATAATATAAACATTTTAAAAGGTAGCCAAAGGTAGTTTGGCAGATATTCAATACGCGTTTATTGTTTTTTTCTTCCTTTTTATTTTTTTGTTTTGTTTAACAAACAAGTTTTCAATTTATTTTTGATAAATGGTGATAATCGTTAACTTCGAACTCAAATATTAGTTCTCATTTAGTGGGATAACTACTATATGAATGTTTGACGTTTGCATGGGATTGTCACTTCTTTCAAATCGTGTTCTGATGATGGTAACCTAGAAAATTCCCGAAATAGATATGTCAACACATTCCAGAAAGTGGTCAATTAATAAATTTGTAAACAAAAACTCTATAGATTATTTGTTAGGGCAATATCCTAATAAAGAAATATAGAGTATGGCCTCAAACTTGAATAATTTTCTTTTTCAATTTTTATGAAATGAAAAAAATTAAATAAGTTTTGGGACTTTAGCACATTTAATTACTATAAATGCAATTAATGTTTATCCCGATGAAAATAAATTTAAATAAAAAAAAATTTTCTTTGGTAACGTACAAACAATATTTTTACAACTTCAATTCAGAAGAAGTTAAATTTGTATTACATAATTGGCAATTTTAAGTCTTCTGTCCTGTTTGGGTCAAAATGACCAAATTTTAGAAAACAAAACTAAGAAACTATTTCGTCAAAAATTTTATTTATTTTATCAATAAATATATTTCTTTTAGAAATATACGAAGTTTTAGGAGAAAACATCAAAGCACACAATTGTGAGCCTGGATCTCAAAGGGTTAGCAAAACGTATTACATTTATACTGGAGGAAATATGTGTTTTGTTAGATGTTACCAGAGTAGGCCTTGTTAAAATAATAGAGTTCGTAATAGAAAAGTAACCACTTACCGATCTCCGCATAAAATTTACATCAAAGTATAGATCTCATTGTATTTATCACATTTCAAACTATATATTTCGCCTCCAAAAATGCACTCAATAAATTTGTTGACGGTTTTATGTTATTTAATTCGGTTTATTGTTACATATTTACAGGAACTTTTCAATTTTGACTTTGCTTTTTGAGGTTATGAAAATATTAGATTAGATTATATGGCACTATGCACCGCGACCAACTTAGGTCTTTTGTGCTGCCTAAAGTTACCCTAAAGATTCAAGCTACCTATAAAGCCAATAATCCTATTAGGCAAAATCTTCATAATGTCCGAAGGGGAGACAAAGCGATTGCCAAGAATCTTGGCACGCCTTTCACATAGCCTCGGACATTCGCAAAGAACATGCTCTGATGTCTCAGCTACCAGTTCGCAAAACCTACACTCATCCGTGTCCGAAAGACCCCTTTTGCGCAGGTGGTATCTGAGATTGCAGTGTCCAGTCAGGTAAGACACCAGGGTTCTCAAGTCACCCCTCCCGAGGGACAAGAGTCTCCTCGATCCTGCACTGGAAAAAGAAATTAATCTCTTAGCCTGTCGTTGGCCAAGAGAGTTTTCCCAATAGAGAGAGAATTCTGACTCCCTCCACGACCCGAGCTTCTCCCTAACATACCCCAAAGGTATACCACAGAATGGTTCAGGGCCAATAAAGGGCCTTCGGGCCCCGCAATTAGCAAGACAATCTGCCCTCTCGTTGCCCTCATGCCCCTCGTGACCAGGAACCCACCCTAAGGTAAGCGAGTTGCGCCTGCCAAGTCGGTTAAGAGCCAGAATGCATTCCATGACCAGACCAGATGACACCTCATAGGACATTAAAGCCCTTAATGCCGCCTGACTGTCGGAAAGAATGTAGATGCGAGATCTAATAGTGCCCCTTCGTAGACACTCCTCCGCGCAGACACAGATAGCAAAAATCTCTGCCTGAAAAATGGAGGGGTATCTACCCATGGGTAAGGTCCGTTGGAAACCTGGTCCATAGACACCCGCACTAGTGTCACCATTCGCATGCTTTGAGCCATCTGTGAACCATATCTGAGAACCCCGCTCTGGCTCCCAGGATCTGTTGGTCCACATGGCCCTGTCGAACAGCATCACTTTAAAGTTCCTATCAAAGATGTACTCCGGTGACCTCCTATCCGTAACCTTTGTAACCGGGTCATCAATTAGGATTCTAGCGATCCTCATGTGACCCGTTAGATCACCTCCCCTCATGTCACCGAATTCTCTAAGTCTGGAGGATCCTATGCAGGCAGCCTCCATTACAGAAATATGCAATGGTGGTATCCCCAGCATAACCCCCATGGCATCCGTCGGGCAGGTTCCGCCTGCCCCCGTTATGCCAATACACATAAGACGGTAGATCCTCTTGAGAGCATCCCTTGCCCCTACCTGTTCAACCTTTGGCCACCATGCCAGGGCAGCATAGGTGATCATAGGTTCAACAATGGTGTTAAACGACCAGTAGACCATCTGCGGCCTTAGACCCCATGTCTTACCAAAAAGCCTTTTGCAGGCATAATATGCCCTTGTGGCCTTCTTGGAGACATAGTCAAGATGTTCATTCCAGGTAAGGGATCTGTCAAGAGTCACGCCGAGGTACTTAACACTACTGGAAAAGCCCACCGTGGCCCCATCAAGGACAGGCATTGTCAGGTTAAGTTTCCTCCTATTCGTAAATGGTACCAGGATTGTCTTCGACGGGTTGACAGACAAGCCCTTTTCCCGGCACCAAGAAAGAGTATAGTTCAGAGCCTGCTACATACTTTCGGATATGGTCCTATCATCAAATCCCACTACAGAAATGACAAGATCATCCGCGTATCCATAAGTCCTGAAACCCAGGTCGTTCAAACCTTCGAGTAGTTCATCAATGAAAAATATTATTTACTCATTAAAATTAAAGTCCTTAAAATTGCTTGATGCCTTTTCAAATTTAGCTCATTTAAATCTTTAGCTAGCGTTTCCAAAAAACAAACAGTAGGTGGTCCCCTCAGCATCGTACCCAGGATTTTGTTTCGGGGGGCCCAATTTTGTTTTTTATTAAATTTTTTTTTGTTTGAAAAGCATATAATTTTTTACATACCACAGCCTATATTTAATATTTTGTATCTGTTAAATAAGTTTTGAATGGGAAAGTTGCCATTGACGTTATATCCAGTTATGATAGCAATTTTGAAGCAAAATGTTTATGTTTTGACATGTCTTTGTTATTTTAGTTTTTTTATATCAACAAACAAGTTTTTTTTTTTTTAAATATTAAACAAATTTATGTATCAATTAAATAATTTTATTTTGATTTTTAAAGTGAGCTATCATATTAATTGAGATCCTTTTATACTATTGACAAAACTCTTAAAAGTTAATTCGACGATTTTTTTTCATAAAAGTGTCAATGATTTTGTCAGGTTGAACCTTTTCTCGATACACTGATGCAAGAGCTAGAGCACCAAGTCTAGTATTCACCCATAGAATTCCTTAAATATGTTTTCACTCTTTTTAGGGTGGAAAAACTTCTCTCCCCGGATGCAGTTGTAACAGGAATTACTATCAGTAAATGTAAAAACATGTAAACGTTTGGAAAAAGCTCCTTGTTGCAATCTTGAATAGCATCTAGCAGATTTGATGGTCTTTCTTTTTTATTTTTCCAGTAGTGTTTCCATAGATCAATTTCATTTAATATAACATTAGTTTGATCTTTTAAATCAATTTTATAAAATTCTATAATGTTATTAAATTCTTTTGATGGGGCATTAACGACTTGACTTGGTACAATGTTATAAAATTTTTAACAACACTTTCATGCCCAGTAAATCTATCTTTCATACTTGCTATAACTTCTTCTAAATAGGGAATAAACAACACTGCTCTATAGTAATCCTTTGGGTCAGCTGCTTGTAAATTTGATCGATATTTCTCTGTTCCAACGCATCTTGGTAGTTGTGGCTCAAATACGCCGCACAGTGAGACAGCCCTATAGTAACCGCGGCAAAAAATGGTCGTCCAATTTGGATGATATATGAGTAACAATTCCCTGAAATTTCAGCCTCATAACTTCATTACTTTTTGGTCTAGAGCAAGTCAAAGTTGAGGTATGCCAACGCGCTTGAAATATGTTAGTTCAATATGTAATATTCAAAAGCTTATTAATAAAAAAATACATAATAAATAAACATTTAAAGTATTTTTTTAATTAATTTAGTTGTTGTAGAATGAGTAGATGAAAAAATAAATTAAAAAAAAAAAACACAAAAAAAAATTGCTTAACAACAGAATTGTGGTGTAAAAATTGAACATTTTGCATTTTCAATGGACTAGGAAATATAGAGCAGCCCCTCGCCCTAGGTGCCGACTTATATCAAATGAAAGATTGAAGTCTCAGCTTTCATTTAAAATAAAGGACATATAGCAAAAGTTTGCAAAAGTACTTTAAACATAAAAAAAACTACAAAAAATACGCAACGCGCACATTCTGTCGCTATAGCATGCAATAGCATGTTTACAAATCATTCTCATTCTCATTCACGGCAGCAAAATGGTATCTGAGGCTATATTGCCAATAGGTTTGTTTGCAATTTTTATTTTTGAAAGTATTTTTTTAAATTTTATTTAATACTAGCTGACCAGGCAAACGTTGTTTTGCCTTAAAATTTTTAGAAGGAAATCAGTTGAATGAAATATACCTGATCCATTTCACTTGTTAATTCCATGATGACTTGTATATACCTGAACTAATTCACTTGCTAAATTCTGTAATGATGGAAATTAAACCGCATGTGATAACCATAGCAATAAAATATATTTTTTATGTTAAGTGTACCTGTTAAAAATGAATTGTTACTTAAAACCATATCATAAAATGTATTGTTCACTTCTTTACCTTTTTTATTTATTCTAGGACTATAAGGAACGCTAAAACAATTTTTGAACAACATTATTAAATAACCTTGCAAAAAGTCTTGAATGTGATAATTTATTTTAATGCTTATTTGTTTTTTGCTTTTGGTACCACGCCCATTTATCCCATTCCGCCCATTTGCAGTTCGACTACTAATATTTGTAATTGATGGACTCGTACCAAATTTGAAGGCTATATAGCTAATATAGAACCCTAGATATTTAATATTAATTTTGTATATGAGCTAAATAATCACTTTGTATGGGAGCTGCCACGCCCACTGGTATGATCCCGCCCAATTTTCCCATGACTATTCATAATATAATCAACTTGCACAAATTTCTAAGACTCTGGCTATTATAGAACTGTAGATATATGATATTAAATATTTACTTTCTATGGGAGCTGACACGCCCACTGGTCCGATCACGCCCATTTTTCCCATGACTATTCACATTAACAAATAATCCACGTGCACAAATTTCTAAGACTATGGCTGTTATAGTACTGTAGATATATGATATTAAATATTTACTTTATATGGGAGCTGCCACTCCCACTGGTCCGATCCCGCCCATTTTTTTCCTGATTATTCAAATCAGTAACATATGGGATACTGCAATGTTTCAAAACTCTTGCTATCACAATAGTCAAGATATATGATGTTATTCAATTTATGTGGGAGGGGCCACGCCCACTTGAAATATATATAACCGAAAACCGAATTTGGACTATAACCTTTCAAATGAAACCGGTTTGGGCCAAATCGGTTGGATAGTTTTAGAGTCTATAGAGGACAAACATACAAACATTGTATTTTATATATATAGATTAACTTTTTTTTTGCTACAGGAATGTTATCCGAAGAAGCGCAAGAAGCAATGAATAAGGAGCATAGAAACTGTAGGCTATTCCATGCTCGTAAAAATTCACGTATTTCTACGAATGAAGATGTAATGCACTAGTTGCAAATATCATCAGATCCTTATATTAATTCATTTAGAATGAGAATGAAATTGAAAAAATTAGAATACCATGATGATATTAAAAAATTATTGATAGAATGAAAAAACAAATTTGTTCTTTTTTATTGCATTTCAATGGGAGGTGGGCGTAATAGTGGGCGTGTTATTGTAATTTTTGCATGAAACATTTTAAATTATATAAATTACAGTAATATCAAATTTGAAGGTTGTACCTAAAATATTTTAGAAAATATGGCACTTTTTATGTTGAGGTTGAATTTGAATTTATTTGAATTTATTTGACAATCCCATACAACAATATATCTTGTTAATTTAATTTAAAGTATGGGATGTAAGAAATTGTAATTGAATTCTTTTAAGTTTTCGTCAACTTACATATTCTGATAACACTAGTTTACAGCAAAAATGCGACAAACATGCGGCTACTTTTTATTATCTGGCATGTGATGAATAATAGTATTCGATTTTGATATCGATCGATTTGATTAAAAATCAAAATTTCAAAAATTTTTGAATCGCTTCAGCTGCATCTGCAATATAGATTTATATATTTTAATATTTTTTTTAATTTAAAACAATACGAATAAGTCGGAATTGAAATTCGAAGAACGATCGCTTTAAAAACGACTGTTTTTCATCACATGCCAGTCAGAATGTGTTTAAGCCTCCTCAAACCGAAAATCGCATTAAAACCAATTTTTATTAAGTAGTTTTTTAAATTTTTGCGTTTTTTAATGTTTTTTTTTTTTGAGTAATTTGACTGTTTTGACTATAAATCGATCGACAAGAAACTTTGATGAATTTTAAAACAATCCGCCGAAATAAAAAACAATGATATGGGGCATATTAAATTACAGTGGGGAGCACTTGTGAGTACATGTAAGTACTTTTTACACCTAAAGATTAAGGTCGAAAAATGTTTGACACTAGAACTAAATTATACTTTTCCACAGGTACAAGGTACGCTGAATCCAAATCTGTTTTTTCAGATTTTCAATTTTTAAGATAAGATTATTAAGATTATTGCTGAGATTCAATTTGATACGAATTCGATTCAATTGTATCGAAATATATCTAATTTGATGCAGTTAAATGCAATTGTGTACAATTTGATGTGGTTGTGTTTTATAGAAAATTGTATCGAATTAAATATAATTCGATATTATGAGAAAAAAATTGATACAAAGAGTTCTTAGTTTTTCTCAACAATTATATCAAATTATATCTAATTTCATAAACTAATATATATATGACTAATATAATTTTTACAGTGTTTTTACGAATTTGACACTATGGAGCCAAGAAATAATGGCCCTATTTCAACAATTTAAGTAGTGATAATAATAAAAAATTTAAGTAGTGATAATAAAAAAACTCCCAAGTATGATTGAAAAATAAAAATCAAATTTATATTAATCACAAAAAGTAACGTCTACTTTCAGGCATAACCAATAAAAATATGTGAAAAAACCCACATTTACAAACGAGTACAGTTTTTTAGTGCTGCCACTAAAGACATTTAAAATTCAGTATGACGGCAATCGAAATTACACATAAATTTCCAAATTACCTATGTAAGTTTAAATTAACACATTTTTCATTTTTAAAATTAAACCCTATCTTGTTTGTTGGGTAAAATTTTTAAATCATTGCACATCGTACTAAATATAACAAACTTTTGAAATACTAATGGGATTCAAAAAAAAAAAAAATTGTCAGCACTAGGTCAAGTAACTTGAAACTTATAATTAATTTTTTTGGGTGTCACGGAATGCTACAAGATTAAATAAATATGGTAATCACAAGAGTTTAGCAGCTTATGAACCCTTATCCAACGCTCTCTTCTAAAAACCTGAACGGGTTTTAAGAGTTTCGAAAAAATGTGTTAACAAGGGTACCTTTAATTAACTAATTTTCGTGCTTTTAAGCAATTTTAATGAAATTTTAAAATTAATTAGTGCTGTTTACTTTATTCTCTGCATAAGTTTTGTATAATTAACACAAATGTTTCTTTATATACGAGGGCGGATCAATAAGCCCGTGACTTTTCGAACTTCCCTCGTAGTTATATGAACTGCAATACTGCATCAGGTACCACCTGTTAATAGACTACTGTCAAATTTTGGGCACGTTCCGTCATTTACTTTGCGTTTAACAGCTGTTCAAAACATACAACCTCGTGGATTTTTTACAAAATGGAAAAAAGTGAATTTCGAATGCTCATTAAAGATTATTTTTTGCGAAAAAAAACCGTCAATCAAACCAAGAAAAAGCTTGATAAATACTATGGCGACTCTGCGCAATCGATTTCAATGGTAAAAAAGTGGTTTACTTGACTTTCGTTGTGGTCGCACAAGTACAAATGACGCTGAACGTTCTGGACGGCCAATTGAGGTCAATACACCCGAAAATGTGGAAAAAATCCACGATATGGTGTTGCCCGATCGAAGAGTAAAAGTGCGTGAGATTGTTGATGACATAGACATTTCATATGGCAGTGTGGTTTTGATTTTAAATGATCAGTTGGGTTTAAGAAAGCTGTCTGCAAGATGGGTGCCACGTTTTCCCTCAATTGACCATAAACGTAATCGTGGCCGAAAGTCATGGACTTATTGATCCGCCTCGTATACTAAAAATAGGCTTTAAAACCCATTTAAGAACTGTTTCTCTAAAAACCAGTTGCCATATAAATTTTAACAGATGTTGAGTACCATGGTTCTTCTTTAGTCTATATGTTCGTTGATGAAATGACGAAATTTATTCTCCCATGATAAGAATTTTTACACAGATCTATTCTTCTTAGCAAACTTAATAAAAAATATATACAAACTTTACTCATACTTACTTCATAAAGTGTAAAATTTATATGCGCTATATGGGAGTAAAAAGTCGTTCGCTCAAAATGTGATTTTTTCTAGAGATAAAAATTGCAACACGAATAAGTATTATGACATAAGTTAAAAAAAAGACTGCAATTTATTAATCATGGTCAAAAAATTTAAAATTGATGCATATTTATATTTAAGTATAAACATCTAAACTGTCTCAAATTGACCAAAGCAGTGCAGATGTATGTAAATATAAATTCGCTCATAGAGAAATACCAAATAATTTCGGCATAATATTTTTTCACAAGTTTTTAAACTATTTTTTTAATAGGGGAAAAGGGCGCCATTATTAGTAAAAATCAAATCCAACTTAGTGCTACAATAATCGCAACGATATAACGAAACATAGCGAAAAAAGTTTTTCTTCATACAAAAAAATGCCGCTCTAGTGTATATGTATGCATATTAGAGCAGCATTTTTTGTATGAAGAAAAACTCTATTTTTTCCAACAGTTTTAAAAATAAACTACCAAGGCCTAAGTAGGAACAAAAGGACCATAAAAAAAATGTTTGGTTTTTATCTATTAACAGCTCAATAAAACCTATCGTTTGAGTAGTTTTATATTAAAGAAGATCTACATAGAACGATATATCTGCAGATATCGTTTTATCCAAAATGAAATATTTTTTTTTGAAAATTACACTATATGTTATTATTTATATTTTTGAATTGTTTGATTTGTGTAACATCTAATAATGTTTTCGTACATAATTAAATTAGCCATATATAATTGTATATGCCATATACGATTATATATTGGTCGCCATGTAATAAGATGTAATTATATGTTGCATTGCACTAAAAAATTATGAGAAAAAAATTTTATATAAATATAAACATATATATATATATGCTATTGAATGCTATTATTCAATATATATGCTATTGAAAGCTATTGTTTAATAGCATATATATTTATATAAAATAATGCCTGATTATATGTAAATATTTCTACTCGAGATACTTTAATTTTGTTCATGATATATATAGAATTATAGTGAACGAAAAATAAAGAACATTTTTAATGAACTTTCTTTACAAATTGAACGAAAAATTTCTTAAAGTTAATGAAAACCTTCATGCTTTTTATGAAACTTGGTTTTCAATAAAACTTCTTCACTGAGTAAGTGAAACTATTTATAAACAAACTGATACTTTTAAAAAATAATTTATGAAAACTTACATTTTCTTAATAAAAATTTTGAATGGACGAGTTACAGCGCTACCTTATTGCTTTTATGAAAAAAATCACTAATATCATACAAATCATTTTCGCAGTGTACGATATTTCATCCATATATATTTGTTTGTTACAATTTTTTCTTGCCTTTTGAAGGAATTTTGGAAAAATCAAAAAAAATTATACTTTATAATGCTTTGAACAAATTACTCAACAATCACGATGTAAAATTTCAACATAACCCTTGGAATCCCCTACCCGGCAAACCCGAGAATACCAAAGGTTATATTAAATTAACATAAAAATAATCTGGCAGCCCTGGACACAAACAATTTCAACAAAAATATGAGAATACTGACTGGTTCTCAAATTGGATAAAAACTAAAGTTGAAATTATATATGAAAATCGTGCATAATCACTCTTTGTGTGAAGCGCCATCTAGCACATTTATGTTGTATTAAATTAGTGAAGTTACAAACTTAATTCATAAATTCAAAGAGAAAACCCCTTATTTTTTTAATTTCTTTGTTAACATTACTCCAACTGTTACTTGGGACTAATTCATTGAATGGTCCAATTGACGATTTTATTGGCATTGTTTGATGACAATGGTAATTACGGTTTTTGGCATTAAAATTGCTTAAAAACAATACCAATGAAAAGATGTTTCAATTGGCATTGATCAAAGTCTTTAGCAGACAAATGATTGTTATAGTTGTTTCTT
Source organism: Delia radicum (assembly GCA_021234595.1). NCBI lineage: Eukaryota > Metazoa > Arthropoda > Insecta > Diptera > Anthomyiidae > Delia > Delia radicum. The sequence continues at coordinate 238,483,954 of CM037851.1, forward strand.
ACAAATGTCTACAAAAAAATTTAATTGCAAATTTAGATACAACTCCAATATTTGCGTACTTTTATTATAAATATTTGATATTTTACCAAGTAGGTATATATTATAAAAAGCTGATCCAAAATGACGCAATTTTTTCAAGTTTATACGTGATAAAAACTTGAAAAAATTGCGAATATATTTAAAGTTAGAACTTACATTCATTTATTTTATTATATTTTTTCCCATAACAAAACACTTTTATAAACAATTATTTTGTCGTTAATTACAATTGGGTTTTTAGGCATTGGTTCCATTTCAGTGCCTCTAGTTTAATCAATGCCATTTAAAAAAAAAATTAATTGGCATTGGAATGGTAATGAAATTTTAAAGCATTGGCATTGATATTAGGTAATGACAATTAAATTTCAATGCCAATAAAACATTCCCATGTATGCTACAACCACAAAACACGTGACACAAAATTTTGCAATTTTATTTTTCTTTAATACTATGTATTTGTTTTTTATAGATTTGATTAATTTTGCACATTAATATTGTTAAAATAATATTCAACTATATTTTGCACTAACTTTTTCTGTATTTTAAACACTTTTTATGCAATTTTTTCGAATTTATATGCTAAGTAAAAAATAAGGCAACCCCGATCTAATCAAATGTTTCTTATAAGACTACAGAAAAGAGGAGATGAAAAGGAATAGAGTATTAAGTAACGAGTAAACAGCGGAAATACGATTAGCCAATATTTTAAAGTGTTGCCACTTTAGGGGGAAAGTGAGATTTTTAAAGTACCTAGAAATATCGAGTTTGGGAGTTAATTTTACAAAAACTGCAAAACCCGAAAATTTGAAAAAGCTAATTGAATACGAAACATTGAAGCACAAAAATTAATTATAAATTAAATCAAAAATTTGGATATTTTAACACTTTAGATAAAAACAACTACAATCAGGGAAATAAGTTTCATCATATTGATGAAGTCGGTTATCATCAATTATACAAGAGGGAAAATCAAAACTTACCAATTCTAAATATATCAGTCAGCGATTTAAATAACTTACTTATTTTTTTGATCTATGGTACAAAATTACTTTAAAGTCTATCTCATGTAAATGCAGTTTTTTACATATAACGTTTTTCAAACCTGTCTTCTTTCTATTGAAATGTGAAGACAACCCAACCCATGTATTCTTATTTGAGGTACATACTTAATTCACTAAACTGCAGATTAAGCCCACTATTTAGCGGTTTTCTTATTTTTTCTAATTCTTACGGTTTAAGCGAATTTTTTCGTCAAACTAGCAATTCACCTTAACAAGTGGTCATGCAGTAGTAGAAAAGCATATTCAGAAGAGGTGTTTCAGAAAGGAAACTATTATTTTACAATAATATGGTGGATCATATGTAAACGTGCTATTTGTCAAAAATTTAATATGGAGCATACCCAGCCAGACTTTGCCAATGGTCTAAAAAATCAAGCACTGTTTGCCAATGGTCCAACAAATAAAGTGCTGGCAAAGCACTGATTTACAACGCTCTGCTAACGTGAGGTAAAAAGTGCTTTGCCAATACTTAATTAACAAAATTTACAGCAGTAAAAATAATAAAAGCACTGGCGCAGCCCTGGCGTAGAACGATCTCTCAACGTTAGTAAAAAGTGATTTGCCAGTATTTTATTTAAAACAGTTAGAAACGTAAAAATAAAAAAGCACTGGCACAGCACTGGCTTAGAACGCTTTCCCAACATTGGCAAAAAGTGGATTGCCAGTACTTATTTACAAAATTATAATAAAAAGTGATTTGCCAGTGCTTGATTTACTAAATTTACAACCGTTTATTAAAACGGAATTTAATGCATGTACTTGTTTTTAAATAAAAAATTATGGTTTTGATACAGGCAGAGCGCTCATTGCCAGTGCTTTGCCAAAAATAAGAAACGGCCAAGACCTGACCGGTGTTATCATTTTGGGGCTGGCAAAGCACTTATTTTATCATTAAAAAGGCTTTTTATTGGTTGTTCTACCACTGCTTTGCCAACGTTTTAAAATTATAGTTTTGGTACTGGCAAAGCACTCATTGTCAGTGCTCTGCCAACGTTTTAAAAAAGGAACGGCCAAGCCCTGCCCGGTGTTATCATTTTGGGGTTGGCAAATCTTCAGAAATCCAACGCTCTGAAACCGTTGAAAGCACTGGGCCAATGCTTTGCCGTTCGTATTTTTCTGGCTGGGTAGCTTTCCGCGATAAACCCGGCGTCCCACTTTTAGTACGATATGTGAAAGCTTATTAAAAGCATATGAACAAAATCAGTCCAAAAAGTTTATATATAAAAATTTTTTTTTTACCAAAAATGTACCAAAATGGAGTTTTTTGTTCGGAAAGCTTTTGCCAAAATAAATAATTTTGGCTGAAAATTTGTAATCATGCTTTTGAAATGAATTTAAATAGCATACTGAACCATGGATCTTGTGGTAATTCCGGAAAGCTATGATGCCATGTAAAATGTTTGACATATCGAGACTTATTCTTACAAAACGCAATGAGAAAATACTTTTTTCTTACTAATATAACTTCTCTTAAATTACTCTTTTCACTACGTGCTCATTTTATTAGCTTTATTAATTATTGATAGAATAGGAGAAACGGCAAAATTAAAAAAAAAAAAACGCTTAGCAGCGAGTTTAATTTTAATCTTTGGAAATCAAATATGTATCATAAACAATAATACTCGTCTTGTCCTTAGATTTCAACAGAAAGAAATAAGATTTATTGCATATGCAAATTTTTATAAATAAAAAACAGCATGAAAATGAGTCGAACTTTAAAGTAATTTTGCGGAAAAACTGTGCAGTACTTCGAAAACTAAAGTATGCCATTGAAATCAGCATGTATATATACTGAAATGATGGTAAGAACCTTATTAATTTTTTTGATGTCAAGCCCTGTTATTTATCATACATTCACAATATTTTTTCTGTAATGACTACTGAATATACACATTAAATTAACTGAAAATCAGTTAAAAACAGGACTACTTACTTTTCGTTTAAAACAATTGTATATTTTAGTTTATTTTCAACTGTTGAAAAATTAATTGACAAAATCCATAAAAACAATAGATTGTTTTCGTTTATTTAATACTCAATATAATATAACAACTTTTTTTTTTTTATAGTAATTAAATGTGCTAAAGTCCCAAAACTTATTTAACAAATTGTGAAACAATCTGATGTAGGCGTGTCCCTATCCGGATTTCATTCCTGCCCAAGGAAATCTTCAGGGGACTTTGTTATTAGAATTTCTAGAGATATTTGTTATGTTAAATCACAAACTCAATGAGAATTTCTTGTCCTCGTCTAGGAGCGAGATTCAAAATTTAAAATATCAAAGAAAAAACAAAAACAACAACAACAACAACAAAATATTGTCACAATTGGCTTTGTCATCTTCCAAATACTACTCTGTTTTTTTGACAGACCTAGCAATGTAGTGACGTTTATTCAAGTAAATCAACAATAGAAAATCATGTTTTCTATTAGTGTCAGTTACATTTAAATTTGCACAAGCACCTGCATATTTGTTATTTAAATTTATTTTCATCGGGATAAACATTAATTGCATTTATAGTAATTAAATGTGCTAAAGTCCCAAAACTTATTTAACAAATTGTGAAACAATCTGATGTAGGAGTGTCCCTATCCGGATTTCATTCCTGCCCAAGGAAATCTTCAGGGGACTTTGTTATTAGAATTTCTAGAGATATTGTTATGTTAAATCACAAACTCAATGAGAATTTCTTTTTGTTTTAAAAAGAAAATTTTAACTGAATATTTTAACTGTTACGGAAAATCCGTTTTTTTGTTTATTTTTTCATTGAATAACAGGCATAACGTTCAAAAATATATATAATATATTTCTTTGGTAATTTAACTGTATATCCCATTGAAACAACTTTACCGATTAAACTTTTAAATAACTGTTGATTTTTTATGTAAAAGTCCTTGTGAGTGCATATATGAAGTTTTCATAGATATGAAGAAGAGTTTCATAAATATTTATGTCAAATGTTATTTAAACTTGTGAACATTTTTTTTTGCTTTCCTGTCAATTGAAATTAAGAATTTTCATTTGAAATTAAGAAAATGTAATTTGTAATTTATATTTTCTATTTAAAATTGAGAAACTATCATACACACAAAAATTCCCAGTGGGAAGACGGTTAAAAACATACTTAGTACAATTTTTTTTCATTCAAATTTTGTGGATTTTATCAAGTTTGGTATAAATTATGTATCCCATTTTGTTAATTTTGTCTATGCATTTACACGATTTTGCTTGAATACTTTCCGTGTGACAAGTTATTTCATATATTGCGAAAAATCACTTATCATTTTAATCTATACATTTGTTCCTATTACGTCGAATCTTATAAAAGTGTCAAATTTATAGTGTCAACCTTTAATGAAATAGTACTTGGTAAAATTTAACAGTATTAATTTGGAGGAACGGAACACATAATAAGTAATTTATTGTAAATATGTGTTTAAAATTAAAAGGCTTTTATCAATTACGAAAATAAGAGATACAGCACAAAACAAATATGGTGCGATATTAATTGATTTTTTAATAAAGAAATAAAATATTAGTTAAATTCAACTAAAGTCAATGTATAATTTATTGTGCGGATTTAAAAAGCATCCTGACATAAAACGCTACGAAAAAAATTAAGTGTGTTAATATTAGTTAATAATAATGTATTTGATATAATAATTTAAATAAATAATATTTTTAATACACATTTGCCAGAAAAAAATGTATTTTTATTAAAAAAAAACTACAACAATTTAATGAAATATCTAGAGGTTTTTCTAACAAAAGTGGATTATATTAACAATATTTCATCCTTAATGTCATAGGATGAAATATTAAAGTAGGAGTTTCTCCTAAGTTTTTTTTTTACTAAACGACATATTCCTAATTTGATTGACAAACTTTACTGAAAATAGTTATTAGTTGAAATGCTCCTACTATACTTGGTAATAAAGGGTCCGCCAATTAACTTTTTTTTTTTGAAAATGCTATAAAAAAAACTACTAAATATTTTCTCAAATTTGTTTTTTATTTGAAAGTACAATCCTTCCGGTTTATAATGGAAAATAATTTCATTCAAATGGCTGCCTCGGCTGGCCATGCAGTATGAGCTTCATCTGAAAAGATGATTTTTTTTTGGCAAAATCGGCATCGGAAAAAAAAACGTTAGATGGCGGACCCTTTATTATACACTTTTTTTGATACACGTCCCCCTAGTTTTTTTGTCTGTTACATCAATTGAAAGTCAGAATTTCTAATCAGTTGAAGTGTTCTAAATTTAGCAATAAATTTAGTGGAAACGAAAATTCTTAACATCAATTAATGTTTTTCAAATTCAAAATTAAATTTCTTAACTTAATTTATTATTTCTAAATTTTAATAAGACTTAATATCAATTGAATATTTCTGAATCCACATTTGAAATTCTGCGTTTTAATTAATATATTTTGAATAACAGTTGTAAAAGTATTGGGTTTAAAAAAAATGTATTAAAAAGAAAATTGCATCATTGGCTGCAGCAAAGAAAATTTTTCATTTCATTAAAATTTAGGAATTTGCTTCATTATACACAGAAAATACTGATGGCACCATCAAAGGAATTTGTAAATTAAAACAACCTCATTTTCAAATTCAAATTTATTTGTAACAAATTTAATATTTGAAGTGCTTGTAAATTGTAGTTTTTCATATAAAAATTCCTTAAAAAAAAAATTAAAAATTACAAACATATCAACAAGAGGGTGTTTGTATTTACAAAACCCCATTGTTGGTGCCAATTTAAAAAACTTTTTTTGTGTTTCAAAAAATGCTCTATGACATTTGTTTAATATTACACACAGTATATTGTAATTTATTTCTGTGTATTAATAAATCGCCTCATAGCATTTATAAAACATTTCATAAAAATCTATGATACTTCTTCATATTTATGAAACATTTCTTCAATTTAAACGTTTCTAAAATAGCTTCATTATATTTATGAAGCGTTACTTTAGACGAAAATCAATGAAGTTTTTTTTTATCATATATATAGTTTTTCATAAACATGACGACTCTTTTCTTTTGAGTGAAAAATTGACTTTGCAAAAATATTATTTAAAATTTTTTAATACTTATATTATGTCCTGTGGTTCCTATTGGGGACAAAGGGCCACAAATACTTAGATTAGATTTCAAGAATTATATATTAGTCTCAACATTTTGTTGTAGGCTGCATTTTAATCATATTACACTGTATACCAGATGCACGAATTGGATCTTATACAGTATTTAATCTTTAAAATTATCGAGTTACAGCCCAAAACTGAACTTTTGGTATAATTATAACTAGAGAAGCACCAAATTGTCATCAGTGTCCTCTTCAGTCTTATAAGAAAACTGTTGATAAGATCGGTTGTGTTAATTTGCAATCCGCATTTAGTTTGAAAAAACGCCATAAAAAGTGTTTAAAATAAAGAAAAACTTAGTGGAAAATATAATTGAGTGTTATTTTAATAATATTAAAGTAAAAAATTAATCAAATCTATAAAAATATAAAACCAAATTGTATTAAAAAAAAGAATGCTATTGCAAGTTAAACTTCTTTTTCGCTATTTGTGTCTTGTGAGAGTTTTGTTGGTGTAGTAATCTGAGATGAGTGATCCAGTGATTTTTCAGTAGCACCGTTCTTAGGGAATGTGATTTTCAAATCACAGTTCTTTTGAACAATGACCGTGATCACGGGTTTTAAGCAAAACACTGTTACCAGTGACTTTTCAATCACGGTGATTAAATCACCGGAATTAAAAAAGCGCTTATCTGTAGTAGTAATGGTAACAAAAGAAATAATATACATATGCGGTTTTATGTTTTAATTTATGAGTGAGTTTTGTTTATTTAATACACTCACAATATTTTTTCCGTAAAGACTACTGAATATACACATTAAATTAACTGAAAATCAGTTAAAAACAGGACTACTTACATTTCGTTTAAAACAATTGTATTTTTTTGTTTATTTTCAACTGTTGAATATTAATTGACAAAAACTATAAAAACAATAGATTGTTTCCGTTTATTTCAATACTCAGTATACATAATATAACAACTTTTTGTTTTAAACAGAAAATTTTAACTGAATAATTTAACTATTACGGAAAGGCCGTTGTTTTTTTTTTTTTTTTTTGTTGAATAACAGACAGAACGTTAAAAAATATATTTCTTTGGTAATTTAACTGTGTATTCTATTGAAACAACTTTACCGATTAAACTTTTAAATAACTGTTAATTTTTTATGGAAAAGTTCTTGTGAATGTACCTCAAACCGGTGCCAAAAGGCGCTTGGCAAAAATAATGTTTTTGCACGATTTAGCAATATGCCATTTCCAATTCAATTATTATGCAATTTGAGAACCAATCAGTATGCAATTGTTATATTTGTTTGTAGAATACTTGGGATTTTTTTATATAAATGCAAATACTTTAGCATTTATATGGAAAAATCAATGCTTCAATGCTTATAGCATACATGGGAAAAATGCTTCTGGCGTTGATTTTTGCACATATGAAAAAAAAAAATGTTTCAATAATTGTTTCCCAAGTATGATTTGCAGCACAAAAATTATTCACTTTATTATTTTTCCTATTATTCATAATTCTTGGCAAATATAAATTAAAGGGTTAAAAATGTTTAAATAATATTTTTGCAAAGTCTAAAAGTTTTTCGCTCAAGTGCTAACATATGAAAATTTTTCAATTCATTTACATTTAATTATTGTGCTGCAGTGTTTCGTATTCAATTTAATTTTTTTAATTTTTGTTGGGTCCTGTAGTTTTTGTAAAATTATTTCCCAAACTCTATACTCTAAAAATCTCACTTCCCCTTAAAGTGGCAACACTTTGAATTGTTTTCTAACCGTATTTCCTCTGTTTACTCGTTACTTAATACTAGATTCCTTTTCGTCTCCTCTTTTCTTAAGTCGTTGATTAGATCGCTTGCGTTATGTTTTACTCCCACATTTAATTTGGAAAAAATAGCTTAAAAAGTGTTTAAAATAAATATAAAATTAGTGAAATATAAAATTGAATATTATTTTAATAATATTAAAGTGAAAAATTAATCAAATTCATAAAAACAAATGGAACTAAAAAAAAAATTAAATTTTCAAAATTTTGTGTCGCGTGTTTTGTGCTTGCAGAATATAAGTGTTAACCAAAATACATAAATACAAAAATAGGGGGTTTTTCTCTTTGAGAGTGGAATTTGTAAATTCTCTTTTTTAATACAACAGAACTGTGCTCTAGAGGGCGCTCCATAATAAAAAGTGGTTTTTAATGATTTTTTTATCAGCAATTTACAATTTCGTATTCCATATTTATCTTATTTGAAAACCAGCTAGTAATCTCATAATTTTTCTTTTTGGATTTGTTTGTATTAAATAATTAAATTCAAATTGTGTAAATGCTCGTTAATTTAATCGTGTTTATTTTCAGTTTATGTTTCTCAAATAAAACGGAAAACAGAAATTAAAGCGTTAACAAAGTTAAAATAATGCTTATTTTTCATAAAAATTATTTAAAAAAAATTATGGATTTAATTAACAAAAATTCATACTAATTGATTAAAAGTGCTTATAAAAGAGCTTATTTTTAAAAACATTTTTTATGCAAAAGGCTTTAAAAATATATAAAACGATGATCTCTTTAAACTGGAAATTTCATAAGCACACGATTATCGGCAAGTCAAGTTATCAAACAAATAGAAAACCCTGATTTCCCCAGAAATTTAAATAGTACACACAAAAAATCGTTGCCAAGTTACTAGGAGCATTTCAACTAATAAAGTTTGTTCGCATTAATTATTCAATAATTAAGTAGAATCAAGTAGAAACTTGGTAAAATGTTTTTAGTTTTCGCATAGCTTTCGTAAATAACCTATATTAGTTAAAATGCTCCTAATTATTTGGCAAACATTTTTTTGTGTGTACACTCAAAAAAATAAGTTAGTACAAAAGTTAGTAAAACGTCTTGTAAATCAGATATACTATTTTTAAGCAAATTTTTTTGCTAAAATCGTGTTTTCAGCTAAAATTTTTGTTATACTTATTCAGCGCTTAACTAAGGCTTTACTAATATACTAATGTTTTACTAATTAATTTTGCTAAACAAAATTGTGCTGATAAGCACATTAATAGTGTGGACGACAACCAGATTGGAAGATATACGCAGAATGAAGCACATGTCGCGGCATGTCAAGATGTAGTAGAGAAGAGGAAAATGATACTAAAAAGTACAAGTCTAATAAGACATATAAAAAAATCAACCATGGAAGACTTTTGTATCTCTTTTTCATACATAAAACAAAATTGAGGATTAAAACAATTTAAATTTTGCGTTATCACCGGCTTGTGAAAATAATTGTCTATTAATAAAATAAAAGACAAAAGAAAATATTTAAATTTAATATGTATTTCTATAATAAATGTTAATAGATTAATAATCTAGTGTTGTCAAATTGCAAACAAACACATTGGGTGATCTTAGGGACATGGGATGGAAGAAGTTGAGGAATTTCGTCAGTGCGACAGAGTTCCTGGGGTAGGAATGTGACATAGGACCGATTGTTTAGAGCGCACAACAAGCCGACATTCTGGCTTAAGTGTAAGTCCTCAGGGACTTGAGTCGGATTAGGGAAGCATTTTCCCTTCTCCGAATCCTCTTTTCGACATAACTTAACCTAAATTTTATTAATAATTACTTTTAATAATTATTTATTTCTTAAACACAAGTTATAAAACAAAACACTATAAAAATTACACTTAAAATCGTTTTAATTTATTTTTTTCTGGAACATTGTTGTCTGTCTGTATGCATGATGTATGAATTATATTAAAGGGCTAAAATATGAGAAACCCATTATTTAATTATGTACAAATAAATACATTTTTTTTATTATAAAACTTACTTTATTTTTATATTCATTTAAATCTGCGAAATTTTTGCAAGTCTATAGATCGCCGTCGTTTTTACCACTGGACATGTTTTTGTTTGCAAATTCCTTAACAAGCGATTGCTGATGTTTTTACGTAAAAAACATACAATTTTGAAAAAAATCAGCCACCATTTACATTTACAGATTCTGTGAGAGTCGACGAATATTTTTCTTTATCTCTTTTAAAATAAAATATACATACATATTATTTTAAAGTATTTACGTATTTTGTGACAGTAAAAACTTCTCACTAAAAATAATACATTGCATGCAATGAGAATTTAATTTAATTTAAAATCGTTTCTTATAGTTTTTTAGTTTCAAAATGAAACAGAATTTCAAATTATATATATTTTTTAATTTCAAATGAAAAATCAAAATTTCAGTCGATGGTTTCTAAATTTACATGAAAACTAGGAATTTAGACTGATATTTAGAGACCTTAAAAAAACGATTTTTGAAAATTTAGAATAAAATAAAACCGTACAATAATAAAGTTGATTTACCTTGAATAAAATTGTCTTCACAAGGATTAATGAAATGATGAAGAACTTTAAAATATTTGCCATCATCTTCTTTTCTTAAATTTGATTATGTTTATTGTTATGCAAATATCTCCTACTTATAGTACATTTGGCCAATTTATTTTGTAATTATAGGTTATAATTATTCCGGATAAAAATTTTTTAAATATAAAATTGTTTAAAACAGCAAAATTTTTTGCTAATTTTAGCAATCGGTTTTCAAAATTTAGTAAAATGTTTTGCTGAAATCAGCAACAAAAGTTAGTAAACAATCCACTAATTTGTAAAATGTAAATAGCAAAAATATTAACTAAAACTTAGTACAACAATAGTAAAGTGAAATTGAAACCCTTTTACAGATTTTTCTACTAACTTGGTTTACAGAGTGTAGGTGCTTTGAATAATTGTGCAAGCCCTGAGATAATTGAGATAAAGACATATTTGTAAAAATTTAAAATTTTGTATGAAAGTAGTTCATCAGAAAGCAAAAAAATATGACAATCTATGACTCAAATATTAAAATTTTTTGTAGTTTTTTAAGGGGGGACATGACATTGGCCGTTTTTTGAAATCGACTTTTTTTATAATTTTGTATTTTAGTAAATATTCTTAAGATTCTAAGAAAAAAATTTCATGGAAAAATTCCTACGGGTTCAAAAGTTACAGCCGGATTAGTGAGAGGCCATTTTTAATTTTCGCGCTACCTACGTACGGCAGCTGGTATATGTATACTTGTTTTTTGTTCACAAACTTTGAACGCGTTTATCTCGAAACCATGTTTTTCGTATTTTTTTTTTTGTATTTTTTTAAACTTGATTCGCTATCGTATGACACGAGCTTTTTTTTTAATTTTTTTCGATTTTTTAATAATTTTTAAAGTCAATATTTTTTTCGAAAAAACGCACTTTTAAATTTGGAAAATAGAAAAAAAATTTAAAAAAAGATCGTGTCATACGATAACCAATTTGGTAAGATTTAAAAAAGTAATTTTTTTTCCAGATCGGACAATTTTTGCAACTCCCAGCGCTGCAACCACGAGGCCCCTTTTTTTCTCTGCCGCCAGTTTGGAGCTCTATAAAACCATGTTGGAGTTGTAATTTGTTCAATTCTCTACAATAATAAAAAAAAAAATTTGGAAAAATGTTCGTTTTTGACTGAGTTATGAATTTTTAAAAAAAGGTGTGCTTTCCCTGCCGCGAATGTAATGTCCCTCTTAATTGTTTAAAAAATTATAAAAATATTTCTTATACCTCTGATGATTGCCTTAAGAAGTCTTGTACAGTAAAACTCTTTAAGATGAAAACGGTTTATATTACGAACTGATTTGAACGTCCTGACGTTTTGGTAACAATTTCAGTTTTCTGTTAGTACGTACTTTCTTAAGATGAATTCTCTGTTTATGACAGTCCCACAAAAACATGTTCATATAGTTTTCCATTTTAAATACGAAATTCCAAAAATTTTGCAATTTTTTGTAGAACTTCTTTAAATATTAAGAAATTTTAAATTTCTTTATGAAATCGAATAAAAGACATTCACAATATTAAAAAAAGTTAATAAAAATGTTTAATATTTTGTAGACAATTAAACAATTTTAAAGAAATTTTACTCCAGTAAATACTAATCTCGATTATAACAAATTAGTTTTTCCGGTCCCTCGGAGTTCATCTTAATCGGGTTTTTCTGTATTTCGTTTTTAAAACGTTCTTATTTTTAAAATCCAGATTTAGCTTGTTTCGTTACTTTTGCTTTTTTTTTTAAATATATTAAAAAATAAAAAAATTTGGCGTCCATGAAGCAAAAATTGGTGGGAACCGCTGTTTCAAACCAACAGTTCAAAAGTAAAATGTAATAGCTCATATCAAAGACAAGATTTTATACTATTAATAGCATCAAATATCAAAGTACCATTATTTTTTACTTAAATATAAATCTTGTGTAAAGTAAGTTATTAAGTCCTTTTGACTGCCTCAGCACATGCGCAAAACAAGTTAACACGTTATGTGCACATTATGGTATCCCTTTAAAATATGGTATCACCTTCACCGTTTTATTGCAAATAGTTCCAAATTGATAAAATTGATTTTTTTTTGAAAAATGTTTGTTAAAAAATTTATTTTTATTAAACATTCCAAAAATTTTGAACAATATAATTTTTTATTTCATTTATTCGTTTAATAAACTCAAAATTAGTCCACGTTTCCCCTGAAGGTGTTGTGGTCGTGCTTTGAAATAAACCATGTTTTGCTATTTTTAATTTATAACGCGCTTTCAACCACCGTGTATTTACAAAAATAAAGCAAATAAAACATATTAACTAGGTTGATACTAGTATTTCGATCTGGCTAAAGATCTCATCAGAACCCGAAGTTTTAGAAAAGCTGGAACCCCCATAATAGGCGGAGCTTTAACAAAAAACCTATTAATCAAAAGTCTCCATTCTTGTCTTCTAAGTAATCGCACACGCTGCTAATGTCTTTTCGTAACAAGCATCATGACGTTACTAAATTTTGAAGACCAAAAAATGTTCTACTTATATAAAAAATTTTTGGCTTTTACTCTGGCTCAAGTAATATTTTTTACAGTTTTATTAGTTTTTTTGTTATTTCTCATCAGAATCCGAAGTTTGAGTTCTATCAATTATTTTATAAATTTATTTTATTTCTTTTGATTGCAATTACAAAAATGTGCATCGAATGATATTATATTATCTTAAACAAGATATAATTTTATCCGAATTTTGTACACATCTAATTGTATTTACTTAGATCAAATTGTATATCATTAATTAAAATTTAACTCCACTTTATACAATTAAATATAGCTAAGTATGAGTTAATATGGGGCAACATAAAATAACACTATTATATTTCCCTAGATATAATGCAACATATAATCGTACGTCTGGTATGATTTCATATATAGTTTTTTATGCAAGCAGATTAACTATGTATAATTAAATGTTATATAATATTTCATATATTATGATACCGTTCTATATACTGGTCAATATATAATAGTATGCAGGTTATATGAACATAGGGTGAACTATATATAAAACAATGGTATGCAAGACTCATAAGATATAATTTGAATTTAAAACGTGTAGTTGTTATTTGAGCTGTTCATACAAAAACATATAATTATGAACAATAATATAAGATAATACATAAATTGATCAAAATTTCTTTACTCAGGAGTTTATTATAAAAATAGCAATCGACATCACCAAATTATGCATTTTAAAATAAATCTTAAAAAAACTGGTTTTTCATTTGTATCAAATTTGTGCATGATTTTTTATTCCAGGGGGTTAATGGCATCCGATGAAGTCAGAATTTCACATTTGCATAATGTTGAATATATTAAAGAAAAAAATAAAATTTAAAATATAAATTTTTCAAAATTTCGTGTTTCGGAAATTCCGCACGGGTTGACGTTTTCCAAGAAAAAATATTGATTTCGCATATGAGTCATTCCATATCAGACCGAACACCTTTTTTACGTTTTCCAAGAAAAAATATTGATTTTGCATATGAGTCATTCCATATCAGACCGAACACCTTTTTTACAACACCTCTTCCGATTTACTTTAAATTTGCCAGACGTATTAAACATTAAAAAATATTTTACCCTTTTCCAGAAAAAAAAATTTAAATTTTTTTTTAAAAGTTTGTGGGCATTTGGAAATCGTCAAAATCGAATAAAGTCATCCGACATGACAACTTTTAAACTGATGTTTTTCTAAAACTAGTGAATGGATTTGATAGTTTAATACCATATTTTAAAGGTATTTGAACCTTCTTTTTAAAAATAATTATTTTTTTTATTTGTTTTTTTATTTTTAAAATTTGTTTTTTTTTACTTTATTTCTGTTTTCCACCATCTTCGAACAAGTCGAAAAATCTGAAAAAAATATTTTCTTAAAGCTCAATATAACCTTAATATTCCCTGTAAATTTCAGAATGGATTCTATTTTTTCCGATTTTTTTCCTTTGTAGTACCATTGCAACATTGCATTTTTAAAGTAAAACAGAAAAAAAAATTCTAACGACACATAGAAAAATCAAAACAAATAATGCTCAAGAACAATCGCCCATGTCCCTACTTTAGAACGTTTTGCAATTAGAACGAATTTGTGAAATCACACGAAATTGAAATTTGGTTTTCCCAAATCCTAAAAGCTTTCGAAAACTCGATTTTTTTCGAAATTATTATCGAAATGCCAAAAACATATGGTTTTATGGAAAATAAAATACATATGGAAAGTAAAATGCTTTTAAGAAATGCTTCTAACATTGTTGTCAATTTGTTTGAGTGTTTTCTAGAATATCCAAAAAAATAAATGTTTTTTTAAAACTGTTTTTACTTTTGGCCAGGCTTTTTTACACGAATTAAAACGAAGAAAAAAATAGGGAAAAGCGTTCTGATTTAATCGCAAAAACACCGAAAAATTCTAAAATTTTTACTTTCGCTCTGAATTTTTTAGCGCGTGTTTTTGCAGACATGCATTAACATTTTCGTTAGCACGCTTGAAAATATAATGTTTACATACAAAATTTAATTTTTCGTGGTACTATAATGGAAAAAAATCGGGAAAAAATAGAATCCATTCTACTTCCATTCTGAAATTTACAGGGAATATTAAGGTTATATTGAGCTTTAAGAAAATATTTTTTTCAGATTTTTCGACTTGTTCGAAGATGGTGGAAAACAGAAATTAAGTAAAACAACCAAATTTTAAAAATAAAAAATATAAATTAAATAATTAAATTATAAATTTTTAAAAAGAAGGTTCAAATACCTTTAAAATAAGGTATTAAATTTTAAAATTCATTCACTAGTTTTAGAAAAATATAAGTTTAACCCTTTGTCATGTAGGAAGATTTTTCACGATTTTCAAATGTACATAACTTTTTGAAAAAAAAATGTATAATTTTTTCCTGGAAACTCGTGTACATTTTTTTTTTTTTAATGAAGAATACCTACTAAAATTTTTAAAGACATCGGAGACATCAAAGTCAATTTTTAGCAAAAATCGTGCGGTCTGACATGGAATAACTCACATTTGAAACCGTTTGCATTAAAACTGTGGGGGTGTAACGAACGGAAATCGTCATATATATAAAATGGAATGTGTGTTTGTTTATTTGTTTGTTTGTACCTTATAGGACACCAAACCTCTGGACCGATCTTCCTGAAATGTTCACAGCATTTAACTGGGACTCTGACATGATTAAAAGGGTACTTTTTTTTGACCACGCCCACTTTTACGCCCACTTTTTTTAATTATGTAATTGCTCCCATATAGTTTTAAGAGATTTACTTCAAATTGTATACACATTATACTCTAGGCGAGGTAGAAATAACATTTCTTACGCCACGCCCCCATTCACGCCCCCTTTCACGCCCCCTTTCACACCCCTTTTCACGCCAAATTTTGTTTGAAAGTTTTAAACTTTTTGTTCTCTGTACAAATTTGTTCCTTCCAACGGATTGTTTTTTTATTCGGTAGTATATTGCTCTTAATACTGTTAACGTCGCTACATAACTATGAACCACGCCCACTTCACCGCCCCCTTTTTTTAATTCAGATACTTACTTATACCACTAACAATGTTTGCTATACAAAATACTTTTTTGTAATATGTATTTACCTAAAGTTTTATACACTTTTTATCTACAGGTAAGGTAGCCATACATTTTTTTATTACCAAATCCCCCTTTTTCGCCCCATTTTACCTTAAATTATAATTAATCTGCTTTCAATATACATATATAAAATGGAATGTGTGTTTGTTTATTTGTTTGTTTGTACCTTATAGGAGACCAGACCTCTGGACCGATCTTTCTGAAATTTTTACAGCATTTAACTGGGATTCTGGCATTATTAATAGGCTACTTTTTTTTACCACGCCCACTTTTACGCCCACTATATACTCCACATTATATACTCCAGCAAGGTAGATATAAACGTTTTATACGCCACGCCCTCCTTTCACGCCCCATTTCGTTTAAAAGTTTTAATCTTTTTGTCCTCTGTATATTTATAGAAAAGTTATTAGCCTTAAATCAAATGTTAGGCAGGACAACGTCTGCCGGGTCAGCTAATTAATACAAATAAAATTTTAAGGCAAAACAACGTTTGCCGGGTCAGCTAGTCGTTTTTAAGGGACACCCTAGCGCACGTGTTAAAGATATTAATCATACATAGAAACATTTAAAACAGAGATAGTCACGTGACTTAATTTTGACTCACGCTGACGAGAGACAAATTTCACACACTGCCTCATAGTTAAGACAATTCTTCCCCACTCACTCATGTGGATAAATTTAGTTTTCACTACAAATAACGCGTGATTCACGAAAATTAGACTAAATCTAATTTAATAATTACACCATCTCTAATTAAAAACATTAGTGTGAAATGAAAACAAAAACGAAAACATACATATTATACCAACACTCATATAATCTTATTAAATATTGTTAAAAAGAAAAAAAACAACTAATTAATTTCTTTGATGCTGTGTGTTGTTTTCTGTATGTTGCTGCTGTGTGCTGCTGTTGTTGTCACTACTAACAACCATCGTCTTGCAAACTCAAATGCGTTTACACACAGCTTCCACGTAAATTTTGGTAGTACTTATAATAAACACGCTTTAAAAGACGTTAAAACATTTTCGTTGTTTGTATTGTTGTCTAACATAAGTCTCAAAAAATCTGGGTCATCATTTTGGGTATAGCACACACAAAAAAGCACACTTACTTAATGAGTCTGTGTGTGAGTGTGTATTAAACAGTTTTTGAGTCGAACTGATTTTTTTTTTTAAATGTGCCACAATAAGTTAAAAAGTAAAAGCTTTTTAAATGACAATATTTTAATTGCTTAAAATTAGAAGCGTGTATTAGTAGTAAATAGAACATTTACTCATTGTTAACAGATAGATATTCAGGCTTTGCATGATTATAACCAGTGTTGCCAGATTTGACGATTATTCGTCATTTTGAAATATTTTTACTGTAGAAGATATCTAAATTACTATTTTTAATACGAAAAATAATATAAACCGATGAAAAAAGTCTGATATATGTATATATAGTCTTATATATAATTCCATATCACATCATATATCAGGTGATCCGAAAAATGGCATACATAACCTTATCTCATGAGACCCCATGTGATCTCATTTGATATAATTCTATCTAATTTGATCAAGTTATATATACAATTTGATCTTTATAAAATTCGTTAGAAATCCGCACTTTAATTTTGTTTTACATTCCAAATAATAAAATTAAATATAAATCAATGAATTGGAAAATTAGCCATGAGTTCATTTTGACCTATACACTGAATTTCATAGCTACACCGTCAATTTGTTTTCCAATTATTTCTTAAACAACTGAACCAACCAATCGCTTAAGTGTCATTAGAAGATGAACTCGTCTCTGTCTTAGCTTCCGATTGAGGCAGCATAGAAAGTTGTTATTGTACGTTGTAGTTTTTCGTTTGATTATTAAGCCATTAAGTGTTTATAATTACAACGTCATTTTTAGAAATTTTTAGAAAATTTCAAAAATTTACAAAAGATTTTTCATAAATTCAACCAAATTTAAGTCGAGACTTGATTTTTTTTTTAACAATCCTACTTATTAGATTGAAGACAAATAATTTTGGTAGAAAAAATTTATTTCTCGAGGTATATATCGTATATTATGATTTTTTCGTTATCAAGATTTTTACCTGTGGGCTTTTAATTGATTATTTTAAGATTTTCTGTCTACAAATGTTTTTTTTTTTTACTTTTAAAATATTATTTATTCTACTAACTTTGAACTTTTTTTAAAAAACTGTAGCTTTTTTACAATCATCTTTAGCTTTAAATACATTGAGTTTTGTTTTTTTTTGTCTTCTCTGATAATTATGATGGATTTTTTTTTGTGAATTTTTACCATATACATAACTGATCGAATTTTTCTTTTTAATTTTAACACATATATTGATATAGAAATATATGTGATACCATATATGTATAATCATAATATAATATTATAGAATTTCTGTGGTTTTAATGTGTTATATGTACTTATATATAATTATACATAAAAGTATACATGATCTGATATATAATGATAAGATCAATTTGTATATACCATAAGGTATAATGATACATGATTATATATAGCTCCATATTGGAAATGTTCGTAAAAAAAACTATATACTACGTACGTATATATCGTTACATATGGCCACATAAATAATAAGATACCACTATATCAAGCTATATACGACTGTATATATATACACTTTTTTGGTCGGGAATTCAGTATTCTGGCCTTAATATAGAAATTTCCAGTTTATAAAGAAATTTTCGTAAGTTTTGTAATTTTCCGGCTTATAATAGTTTATTTTTTTGCACCAGTGCTTAGAGACTAAAGAGTACAACTCTTGTAAGGCATTAAAAAAATCAACCATGGAAGATTTTTGTATATGTTTTTCATACAAAAAAACGCCAACAATGTGTATACATATAAATAGTGGATCTAATAAACTCAAATATTTTGTTGATTCCGGCTTGTCAAAGAAATTGATTATTAATTCAATTAAATACAAAATAAAATATTTGAATTCAATAAAAATAAAATGTGTATTTATAAACAAAATTTTTATAGTGGCAATTTAGGAATGTGGGAAAATTGCAAACAAATATAAATTTAGGTAGACATACTAAAGTGAAAGAGAACGAAACACATTTTTCTCTATTTGCAAAAGAAAGGGTAGCTTATGTGTATATTTTTTTTTTGTTTTGTTTCTATAATTATCTACGGCATTTAGCTTCAGTTCAAATTGTCATCATTTAGACAACCATTGATGTAAGTATTTGAAATATATTTTAATTTCTGTTATACATATATAATTTTTTTAATATATTTTCAGTTATAAAATAAATTCATGTCGTCAATGTATAGACATTTTCACATTTTTTAATGTATTGTCAATTTCTTTTTGAAGGCATTTTAAAAACAGAATGCGATAAAATTAAAGCAAATATATTTATATAAAGAGATTTTTTTTCTGAAAAACTCTACTCACGCACACTCTTTCAATCAAAAATGGTGCTCACGCAGTACTCACTCACGCTCAAGTGAGTAAAATAAGTTTTCACTCACAGTCACGCGTTATTTACGTGAATCACGCAAAATTCTGCTCTCGGGTCCATCTCTAAATTACGTTACTTCGTATTCCCTCTGAGTATGTACACGCAGAGAAAAAATATGGTTGCAATATGATTGCGACCACAAAACTATGTTTCCTACAGCAATAAATGGTTGTTTCAATTAAACTATTATTGTATCAATCATATTTCAACAATAATATTGTTGCTTTCATCATGTTCTAGTAAACATTTCTCTTTTTTTCAGTTATCATATTATTGTATTGTCTACAATCATACTATAGTATTCATTATCATATTCCTCTATCTAACTGCAGCCATATTGGAGTTGCGCCAACTATAAAATGATCAGTCGGTTTTTTCATGAGCGTCTTCGCTCTTTTAGTTTAATTCTTGTTTGAGATTTTGTGAAAAGAAGTTGTGAGAAACAGTCAGCCAAAACAAATTAAATAATATTAAACAAAAAGACATTGAAAATGGACAAACAACGTAGTGGTGTTAATTTTAATGGTGTTCTTATAGCGGAAGAAGGAATAAATTTGCAGTCTGAAGCCGGTCTACCCTGGAAAATTAATTGTCGCGCACCAACAACGTGGTGGTGGTAATTGTAATGGTGATTTGTTTTGTGGAATAAGGAATAAATTGTAGTCTCAACTCGGTCTGCCCTGGAAGACTAGGCAAAATAATAATTTTCGCGCACCCGTTTAATAAAAAAAGTGCTTTATATTTTAATTGTTTGTAATCACGCAAAAAAATATTGTTAAAGAAAAAAAATGTGAAAGAAATATTTAAACAAAATGCACGTGCTTTTATGCATTTAGTACGAAATAATCATAATATGTTTGCAATAATCGTAACATGGTAATAAATGATGACGAAATTCGTGTCAATGATCATAATATGATAACTAGGATAATAATATGGTTATAATGCAATTATTATGATTGCTGCAAACATGTTTTGATCATTATGAATGTATTGTGAAATTTTATTAACAATATTTTTATGCCTGCTTGTATAGCTGACACAATATTCACAACGCTTATTCTTCAGCGTGAAGACAATTTGATTACTTAAATTATTTTAAACCTAATTTTATTTAAATATGTGAATTATTAAATAAATATACTATTAAAAAACACGCATATCTTTTTAATCCAGCTTCAACAGAATGCTGGGAGAATACTGTAGGGCTCATATTATGATAATTCATACAAATTTCCAGAACCATAATATGATAATATTGCAATATATTTGGAACCATAATATGGCAATCTAATTACCATATTATGATACAGAAACATATAAGAGTATGGTTGTCACAACCATAGTAACATGGTTGTCACAATCA
This sequence comes from Delia radicum, assembly GCA_021234595.1. NCBI lineage: Eukaryota > Metazoa > Arthropoda > Insecta > Diptera > Anthomyiidae > Delia > Delia radicum. The sequence continues at coordinate 238,505,065 of CM037851.1, forward strand.
TAAATCCAAAAATGGATGATGCTCTTCGAATATGGTTCCCTCAACCATGTTTTTTCTTTGCGTGTAAGGCGTAAGGTTTTACAGAAAAGTCATTATAACAAACAAAAATTATTGCAATATTTAACAGTCAAGTAAGATTTATATTTATTTAAAATTCATTAGATTTGCCAAGAAAATTTAATATTTTTTTTAATTTAAACTTTGAAAAATTAATGAACAAAAAAAAATCAAATGACATTTGTATAAATTGAGTCTAAAATCCATTGAGTTCCCAAATTATTGAATTTCCATTAATTGAATTCCCAAATGATTGAATTCCCAGTTATTGAATTCCCACTGATTGAATTCCATGAATGAGATAAATTTATTGAATTACCTACTAGTGAATTCCGAAAAATGAATTCCCTGCGATTGATTAAGAAAGAAAAGATTCGATTTAAATAAAACTCAGATTTGATTTTAAGGGAATTCAATCAAAATACAATTCATTCCTCGAAGCTCTACAATACAAGAAGTCCGCAAAAAGTGAAGCGGATTTTTAAGTTTTGGAAATAGATTTTTTGAACAGCGAAAAGAAGACAAAATGGACTCATACCACTTTCAAATTAAATGTTTCATTATATAATCTTTTTAGATACCAACAATATGATAATTAAGTTCAAGGTTCCCTGTAAAAATTTAAATTTTTAAATAAAAAATCCAGGTTATAATTAAAATGCAAAGAAGTCGTTTTATTTTTATTCGTTTAAAAAGTGTCATATTTCTATTTATAGGTTTTCAAGCTGTAAATGGCAAAAAGGGATTGATAGAGATATAGAAGAAATTAAAATGAAAATTAAAGGCCACAAAAGATGTTTAAACTATTTTTTTTTTTCACTATAAAGTTATGAAATGAATTTAAGATGCGGATAAAAAAGAGAAAAGATGTAGATGTAACATGCATGTTAGAGGAAAAAATGGCTAAAGAGTTTTTGAAAAGAAAAAGATTTATTTTTTTTAGTGTTAACAAAAGTGCGTGTAGGCTTAAATGAACGTTTAAAGGTGACATAAAATGTAATGACAGTTTAATGAAATGATACCAGAAAATATGCTAGAAACTGGAAGAGAAAGACGCAAGTAAAGTAAAACAGAAAAGTTTAAATTTAAATGAAAATAAATAGAGATTGACAGGGAAGTGCATATTTAGATACTTAGAAAAAGTACAGTTTAATGGAATTATAGAAGAAAACAAAAAAAAAAACAAAAACATTAAGAAACTGAATGAATGAAAAAGACAATAGAAATTTTTGTTTAGCAGAAAAGTTAGAATTTAGATGGAGACTTTGAGGAACAAAATCTTTAAAAGACTAAAGAAGGAAGACAAAAGATTTTAGAACAAAAGTTTGAATTTAGATGAAGAGGTAGGTACATGAATAGATCAGTGGAATAATTTGCGAGTACAGATGTAGAAAGAAAAAGTTTTAAGATGAAACAATTAGAAATATATGTTGGATTGTAAAGAAGATACCAATATTAATGAAATGTTAGATGCTTATTTTCAACTTTTTTGTTTTGTCAACTAAATAATTAAATACTTAAATGACTGTTTAAATTTATGATGTTTTTTTTTTTTACTAGAAAAAAATAAGCCATACAAAATGAAATGAAAGTTTCTAATGAAATGGGGGAAACAAAGTGTTAATGAATTTTGTAAAGATTGAAAAAGTTTTTAGAAATTGAAAAAGATGAAAAGAAATAAACAGATTTATTTATATATATTTTTTTTTAGAAAAACGTTATGACTTTGTATTTTTTGCTTTTCTTTTGTAGATGTTTTCAAATGATAGTGTTTTTTTTTTAGACAGAGATTGTTTTTTTTTTTTTTTTTTTTTTTTTTTGGTATAGAAATTTAAAAGTAAAGTTAATAGTTTTATAGTAAGTTATGAAATAACGAAAGAAAGAATGAAAGAAAGAAAGAGATAAAAAGTATAGTTTAACATAGAGATAAAGTTAAAATTAAACATAGCGAAAAAGATAGAGATAGCAATAGATACAGTATTTTTATAGAAAGTAAGATATAGAAAGTATAGACAAGTAAGAAAGAGATAGGTTGTAGTGAAAAAAATAGAGAGATAGATAGAATGATTTAAGATTTTCAATACACAATATGCTTGACTAGTATTCATGCATTTTGTGATTTCAAATTATTGTTTTATAAAACAAAGCTAGTAAACAAACAAAGTAAGTTAAAAAAAAATAAAAATAATTAAATGTTTTTCTGTTCAAAAGAAAATATTTTAAATAAATTTTAAGCTTAATCTAACATTATTGTGTTTGAGAATTTTAAATCATTTTGGATTAAGATTTTCAACTTGAAAACCTACAAAAAATTTATATTTAAACGAATTCTCATATATTTTTTTTTTTTTTTTGGAGAAAAGGCACTTTTAGGTTATTTTGTATGTTCTTTTTTTTTTTTTGTTTGAATAAATTAAAATAATAATAAATTAAATAAATTAATATAAATTAAAACAATAAATTATATCGTTCGGTTAAAAATTTTCGTTTTGATACCTAGAAAAAATTAAAATTTGTTGCTATTTGTTCAATTTGTTGACTCAAATATATTATATATTACCCTAAGAGAAACTTATATTAGTAACAAGTCTCTTTAATTGCTTATCGTCTCGATTGTTTGTAACCAGAGTAAGCAATAGTTTGGGCAACGGGAGAACTATAGGCACCATGAGAATCCCAACCGCCACTATTGCCAGAAGACCAACCGCCAGTACCAGCACCTGAAGAATAACCACCTGAAGAATAGCCACCTGAGCTAGCACCACCGCCAATACCGCTAATACCACCAAGACTAGCACCACCAGAACTCTTACCACCTAATAAACCTCCCAAACCGCCCAAAAGACCAGCTCCGGCGCTACCGATACTGGTCAATGCACTGATTTTGCTACCAGCACCAGCAGCCAAAGCCATGAAGAAAGCCAGAATGGAGATGACGAGAGCTTTCTTGGCAAGGAACACCAAACCGATGAGACCACCAATAAACAAGACAACGAGTTTAGCGCCAATACCCAAAATGATAGGCAAGAATTTTTTCAACTTCTTGATTTTCTTGGTACGAGATTCAACTACCAATTCACGTAAATCTGTCTTGATATCATCGGGAATAGCACGGGCTACAGAACGGGCAGCATTGGCAAAGTTAAAGTTCAATGAACGCTCCGCAAGGAAGTTCTTGGCATTAGTCCACAAATATGTGCCCATTTCAGCGGTACGAGCTTCAATGCTAGGTGCAGCTTCTACGGCACGAGCACTTTCATCCAATGATTTACCTTGACGAACTTCATTGGCCTTGATTAGGGAGACACCACCGAATAATTCAATATTGGGATTTTCAAAAATTGATCTGGCTTTGCGGAAGAGCTAAAGAGAGGAGAAATAATAAAGACAAGAAATTAATAAAAATAAGAAAAGCGAAACATTTTTAAAGAAAATTATTTTAAAATTATGAAATTTAAGAAGTTTGAAATTAAATGGATTTACAATAAATATAAATTAAGGAATTGATACTGAATTTTTGGTAAGGACATTCAAGTCATTGGACCAAATCAATAAATTTAAGGAATTTTAACTTATTAAGGGCACGTAATGGATTCGCTGAATACATTTCCTCCAATCTTTGCAGATATATGCCGATACTATTAAAAAAATTAGTAAGCAGTTTTGCAACACTACTAAAAATTAGTTAAAAATTACGTTGCAGAAAAAACTGCTAAAATTACCAGATTTTTGTGCTGAATTTTAGTAAGATAAGAATTTAGTAAGATAAGAATAGCAAAAAAACAAATATTTATTTATGTTTGAGCTAAATTTTAGTTAATTGAAAGTAACAAATTAATCTGCCCTTGAATTCAGCAGTCAACAATTTTTTAGCAAACATTTCTGTTGATTTTAGTAAAATATACTGTTATAACGATTCTACTAAATTTAAGGTAAATATAGCCGAAGTTTTGTTTAAATTACAGTTTTTGTTTGCTGTTTTTAGTCCACAAATATTTAGTAAAAGTTTTTGCAAATATAAGCAGAGGAAATTGCTTTTTCCAATTAACTAAAATTCAACTCGAATATAACTAAAATTTTGTAAAGATAACAGTTTTGTTTTTGCTCTTATTAATGCTTAGCAAAACAAAAATCTGTTAATACAGTATATTTTGCTTCAAATTAATAGAAATATGTGCTAAAAAGTTTTTAATTCGCAAAAATATTACAAAAATTTTGAAAATTTCATATTCATTGTGATTATTTTGTTTACTAATATTTAACAAATTTGTTTTTCCTAATTTAGCAGATTAATTTGTTACTTGCAATCAAATGACATTAAGCTCCAATATTACTAAAATTTTATACAGTCAACAAGGCTTTTCTTGTCTTTCTAATATATAGCAAAAAAAAAAATCATATAATTTAGTCAGTTTTTCCTGTAACGTCATTTTGTACTAATTTTTAATAGTTTAAGGAAAAAGTTATACCAATATTTTTCTACTTTTTTTTCAAAATTTTTGTGTATAAAGCAATGCTTTTTTTTGGCTTAAAGAGCTCCATAATTAAATATTAATAACCAAAGTTGATACAAAATAACAAAATTTTAATTCCAGATGTTTGAAGAAATTTTAAAAGTTTAAATTTTGTTTAATTTGCGGACGATAATTAATTAAAAAATATATTAAATTTAAATTTTTTTGTCTTTGATCAATTTTAAAAATTGGTAAATGGCAACCCTAACAATAGTATTTTAATATAATTTGAGTAATACCAGCATAAATTTTGAGATATTTTCGACTTTGTATATTTAAAAAATGTTTGGTTCGATCGGTTAGATTTTGAAAATAATAATAAAATTAATGAACTAATTTTTACCAGAGAAATACATTTTCATATCTTTACATCACCATAACCATCAAAAATATAAAATTTTGGGTTTTTAATATTTTTAAATAATATTGAAAAAAGGCTGCATCGGACAAGGGTAAACATTTTTGTTTTCAAATAAATTGTAGTCAAGTTTCTAAATTGTTTGATGCAAGTATTTCATAAATTATCCCTATCAAGTAAAAAGTATAAAAAATATAGTGGGTTAAAAACAAAAAAGTTGGACCATATTAAGGTTCTTTAACTCAATATGGATAAACGAAACTTTTAACAATTTCATGACCGAACTTAAACTGCTATAAAATTTTGTTTGCCGATTCGGGTTTATCGACACAATCTTTCTAAAGAAAAGTGTCGTCAAAAATATTTCTTTGCTAGTCCTTTGGACGTCACCCAAGCAATAGTGAAAGACGTGTCGAGTTTATTTCTAGTGTCTTATTTACGTCATATAACACATGGTTTTTAATTATTTTGATAAGCTAAATACGAATATATCAAAAATTTTAAAACAGCTTGAGTCGAGTTTTGACTGTAGTCCTAAAATATCCTTTCCATACGATATTTCAAAATTTTAAAGGGCTATACAAATTTGGATACCATATTTGGAATCAGGAGATAAAAATCTGTAAATATTACTTTTTTAAAGTAAAATCAAACAAAAATTGCTAACATTTCTACACGAATAGAAAATAAAAAACCCGAACAAAAACCTCCTCTTTTTTACCTTTTTATATATGTCGCATGATGTATCAATACCCTGTACAAAATGGAATGCATCAGTTAAAAGTATCTTAATATTTCTCGAAACTTTATGAATTTTATAATGTCCTACCTAAAGTTCGATCGTATATATTCAATAGCTATCGAGAAAATAAGTTTCAAAAATTATGAAAAAATATTCATATTTTTAACTTTGCGGTGACCCTATTAGGCTCTTAGAACACAAGAGGTTGGTATGATCTGAAATCTACATCTATTCTTTAACGATACACATCAAACTCGGAAAATTGGTTAAAAAGGTTAGCTAATATAATAAAAACTAAAAATGGAAAATATATCAACCATTCGTCGTCAAAGGGTTAAGTAAAGGAAGTAAAATTACTTATTGAATCTTAGGAAATTATTTTTTAATTAATACATTTCAAAGAATTGTTTCTCAGTTTGGAAAATTTAACATTTTATGAGAAAAAATAAAAAAAATTTTACTTGAAGAAAGGACGACTAACATCTCATTAAATTCAACTAACATTTATCATTTGTTTTTACTGTTCAACAAATTACTAACAATTGTAGTTAAAATTAACCACATATGTTAGCAAAAAATAAAAAAAACATTTATTTATGTTATTTTCTTAAATAAACAAAACTACTGTATCAAATGAATGTAAAATCATGAAACAGTCATTTGATGTGGTTTGTTTTTTTAAATGAACTACAAGATAAGTAAAAAATGTAATTTGTTCTACAAATGACTGACATTTACATTAAAAATAAAGAAACTGTATTACAACCCAAACAACTACATATTTTTAAAGCAGAAGTTCCCTGAGGTAATATTATGCTCTTGAACCACATTTTTTTGTCAAAGTGCAAAATTTTATTTGACGTGATTTAAAAATAAACTTCAGTAATCCAAAGAAGTTTTTTTTTTCGCAAAGTGAATGGAATTTTTTTTAAATTTAAGAAAAAAATGTCATTATTTTAAAACCTTTTCTGCACACAGACAAATAAAGTGCCGACCAAATTGAGACATGTATTTTGGTGGTAACAACTAATAAATTCTGTTAGTTCAACCAAATTCAATTTTGATTTTTTAATACTTTGGGTGTTTGGAATTCGCAAATTTTAATGAACTTTTGATATGTTGTAAAGGAGAAAAAAAGACGCTTAGTTACGCATAAACATCTGATTGGGCAGTTAAAAAAAGTACGGGTCCCTTAAATGTTAATTCTCTGCAACATATCCAAAGTTCAATACGATTTAACGGTCCGGGTCGCAATACCTCCTTTGTAAGTTGTGCTAACCGATTTCAGTCATAATAATAGTAACCAAGTAATAGTAATAGAATTTTTGTTGGCAAAGAGCAAAACTTTTTCTGTGTTTGCACTGACAGAAATATCTGCATGATATCAATGAATTTTGCATTAAATCTTTAAAGTGTAACTATAATTCTGAAACCTTTTATTAAATGAGTGCAATGTTTCATACAATTTTATGAAAAATTTGATTTTTTTTTAAATACTATACGCCTAACATAAAAGTTTCATTAAAACTATGAAGCTTTTTCATAAGGATTAATACATGTTTCATTCTCTTGATGAAGAAAACTTCATTAGTTTAGTGAGCAAGTTCATTAAAACTCATCCAAGAAAATTCTCTGAGTGGGTTTATGAATTTTGCAATAAAATTTATTTGTTTATAAATATAAAAAATTAATTTAAATTTAATTTGATTTTTAATATTTTGAATTATTTGAAACCAATTTTGCAGAATCTGAGTCAGTCTAAGAAGTCTAAGTTCGATTAATTTCAGTATTCAGTATTAAAGAGTAAATGCTTCAAGAGTATTCTTCAACATTTTTAAATCTTTAAAACTGTTTATAAATTCTATCAAACAATATTTTTTAATAACTTATCTGAGTTTTGCAAATGCAGAGTAATACAAAAAACGAATTCCTATTTTTGTTTTAAAAATTCCCAAAATAAGTCAAATTTAAGAAACAATCCATAGTATAGCTGCAAAATTATTTGTTCGACCACCAAACTTTTTTGGATTATGCCGACAAATTTGCAGGCGAATTGTGAATTGTTTGCTTATCTTGAAACTTTTCGTTAAATTTAAGACTTAAAAACTTAAAAAACAATTTATCATGAGTTAATTAGCCCACAATGCTTTAAAACACCGAATACATTTTATATAGTGTCCGACCGGAAAATGCTTTTTGTAGGTATTCGGTATTTTAAAGTATTGTGAACAAATGCAAAATGTTTATTGAGCGATTTTGAGCGTCAAACTTAAAGAAAGTCCATAGTCAAGAGTCAGTGTTTGAGATTCGCTCTAATTATATTTTGGCCCATATCACCTACAGTAGGCAACAAAACAAAATTTGGTACAAGAACATATTGGTTATTTTTCGTTCTGAAAAAGTGGAATAATTATGAATTGGTGGGGCAAAAAAAGGTGTAACAATCAGACAACAAATCAAATAAAATGAAATTTGATTTAATTGAATTTATGTTGATTCAGTTTTGATGCAATTGAATAATTCGTTATGGTTTAATTCGCAAAATATAAATCAAATGAACCAGTTTTGTTTAAAAGTATATGTGAGAATTAAATGAATTTTTTTTTTGATTGCCTTAAAAAAACACGTCGTTTTTTTAAATTGGTTTTGAATTGATTGAATTAATTTACAAAATTATGTTATCAATGAAAATATTTTTACGAAAGGATTTGTTGAGAATTGAATAAGATTTAAAAAGTGAATTAAGAAATTATATTTTTAATAGTCATTTTGTAATTTATTTTAAAGTAGGACCACACTTTTATCATTACTAATTTTTGTAAATACCCGAGTAAAAATGATGTTTGTAGAATACTTTTTTCCATATCTGACACCAAGTATATTTTTATATGATTATGACTATTTATCTTAAGTTAACCAAAGTTAAAGGTTTAACCATAGTTACGAATGTCAAATTTATATGAACATATCTGTGGTTAAAGTTAAATTCTGGTTATTTATAGAAAAGTTACTAGCCCTAAATTGGAATTTAATTTATGTATTTAATTATATAAAACTATATTAACCATATCCACCATTTTTCGTTCTTATATTGGTTAATGCAATCATATATTAAAATATCCGACCTGGCTTATATAATTTTAAGTAATTTAAATATTTTAAAATAATCATATAAAATGATAGTTAGTGTTATATATAGGAATACTGAACGAGATACAATTGCATAAAATCATGTATGATTATATCATACATGAGAGAAAAGCGCATTGATTTTTCCATATAATTTTCATAAATGATTATACAGAAATCAGATTGAATTGGCATTACTTTTTTTTTTTTAAGTACCCGATTAAAGATGATGTTCACAAATCCTTTTTCAATTTTATACAAGCATATCTCATTGAACAAAGCCATATCTGACGAAAAGTATATTTTTAAATAATTATATCAAAATATATTAAATATTACAAAATTATATTAACAAGATGCATAATTTTTCAGATCAAATTAAATATACTTATATATGGGTTAAAGCAATTATATATATTCTGATCCGAAAAATGGTTGATTTGGTAAATATAGTTTTATGTAATTAGTTGTATTTAGATATAATTATATCAAAATAGAGTTGTTGTCACTATGGTATAACATTCTAAATAACTATATAAATTTCACTTTTACCCGGGTATATTTAGTGATTATTTAAACAGGATTACAAACATTTTAATGATTAGAGTGAATCATTATGTAAGATTTTTATTTTAATTACATATTTTTGTTTATTTTTTATTAATCTCACAAATATTTTAAAATACATAATAAATTCTGGTTTCTGATATTATTTTAATAGATCACAGTTTTTTTATGTAACATTTTATAGTGTCATATTTTTTTTTTATATAATTCACTTTGCATAATCAATAAAATTATATAATCCAGTAGAAATGCCACTTTTTGTTGTTTAAGGCCTTAATTGAGGTTCAAAATCCTTTTTTTTTTATATAACAGTAAATCCATAAAATGTTCACTTGTTTGTTTTTAAAATCTTTCAGTGTTTCTTCATAATATTTTAAAGTTTTTAATAGTGCTTCAATTTTTTTTTTTATTTTTTCTTCGATAAAATTGTTTTTTTTTTTTTTTTTGATTCACTTATTTAAAGCTTTTCTTTGTGATTTTTCTAAAGTTTTTCACTGATTTTTTAATTAATTATTTTTTTTGTATTTCATAATTTTATAATCCTTTTTGATGTAATGGTATTTTTGTATTTTATTTTTATATATAATCCGTACCGTTAATTGTATACACGAGATTGAATCAGATTCCAAGCAATGTGCAAAAGCACCTGTCGTCTGTTCAACATTGTTATCCTTGTTGGTTGTGGCAGGATTGGCAAGGATGCCTGAAGCTAATAAAAGCACACAAGTTGTAGCAACAAATATTTTCATTTTGTATATATATTTTGTTTTTATAAATTATTTATTCTTAAAAAAAACACACACACAAAAAATTTTTAATAACCGAAATTTTTATTTTAAACGCCACCGAAATCACTATGTGTTCATTCGAATGGAACAAGCTGAGGTTTGATAATTTTTAGACGATGTCAGGCTGTTTTTAAGCAGTCTCAAACAATCAACAAAAATCATATAATTATGCAAAACCTATACCAGAAAACCGAAAAAAACCAATGATAAGTGTTGTTGCTGCAGCTATTGCCCATCGCCATCATCATGATGATGATGATGATGATGTAGATGTTGTTGATCATGGAGTAAAATGGTTAAGGTTTATAGCTACAACATACACCAGTACTATTAGTAACAATAAATGTAAGAAGAAGTAAAAAGGCCATTAAAGCTTAACCCCTCTTTTAGCCATATTTACGCACTCTCATATTTCATTAAATAAACACTCCGACAAAATAAGAGTGTTATAATGACCCTCCCCTGGCCTAAAAACTAAAACGTTCAAAAGCCAACCGAAAGATCATTGTAATACTTTGACTCTACCTCCAAGAGCGTCCTCAGTCAGTAGCAACAGTGGCTTAAAGAATTCCGTTAAAAGTAAAACTGTTTTACTTACACACACTTATAAGCCAGAAAGAGTTGGCTTAAACACAGTTTTTTTTTTTACTGTTGTCATTTCTTTCCGCATTTCTTTACTCTCTGAAACTCTCTTCATTATGATGATCATAATCATTGAACTTTAAGCGTTCGGGGAGCCCTAAGTTTAAGCTTATACATTTTTCATTGTTTGTTGTTATTTTGACGCTCAACTAATATGCGTCGGCGCTTTACCCACATTGTAGATGCTGCACAGTGGGTTATACTGATATAAAATTGCGATTATTAAATATGTTTCCAAATCCACCACACATATGGCCAATGATAATTCAATAATCAGGCATTAAGTTACTTCCATAAGAAACTAACACACAAAAAAAAAAGCTTATTTCAGTCACAAAACCAGATATATTTTTTTTTTAAATAAATGCAACAACGAAAATAACTAATTCAAATTAAAATTGCTAGCTCTTTAATTGAATAAATTTTCAATAAAGTATTCATATGTACAGTCAGGGAAAAAGCTTAATCATATTTATGAAAAACTTCATAAATATGATGAAAAACTTCATTGATTTTCGTTCAATATAACACTTCTTAAATATGATGAAGCTGTTTCATAAAAGGGTAAATTTATGACCGACTTTTTCATATTTATGAAATGTTTCATAAATATGATGAAAAAGCATCATTACTTTTTATAAAATTCTCCATCAATTTTATTTACAGGGGCATGTACTCAAAAAGTGTGTTTTAGGCGCCTTACTATATATGAAAAATCATAATATATGTACTAAAAAATATAAAAATATGCACTTATTATTTTTTTTTAATATTAATTTTCTTTGAAATTTTCTTCTAAATGTCTTAACTGGGATTTTGATACTCGTAGTTTCAAAGAAAATTAACGAAAACCGTGAAAAGAAAGGAACTTTAAATTAATTATTTTTGATATTTAAAATTTAATTGTATTGTTTAATATATTCTCTGCATATGTTGTTAACATCGCTTTAAAGAAATAAAATTAAATTAAAAGTGATCTTTTCATGAAAAGCTTAGAAAAATAAAAATATGCATTTAATGCAAAATAAGTAAAAATATGTTATAAAAATATGCATTTAAAGCAAAATATACATTTATAGCAACATATGCAAAAATATGCACTAACAAATCGATGCCATTTTAACACAAATTATATGACTCGCAAGGATATTTTTTACCCTGTTCTCAGACTTAGGGGACAAATATGCATTTGCATGAACGTCCGGTCCCTGGTAATTAAATAAATCATAAATAAAATTAAGTAAAGATCTTGAACTTGAATAATCTTGCTCACATCATAATAAAGTCAAGTATATTTCTATGAAAGTTTTATAAATTTTTATGAAATGTTTTGCTAACATTATGGAACGTTTAATATTTTATTGAAAAAAATGATATTTAAAATTAAGAATACATCAAATAATATAATAATTAACGTTTCAAAGTTTTAGAGTTGGGCATTCTAGTTCATAGTTCATTTGCACTAATTAAACTAGTTCGTTCTTTTAGCTCATATGTTTGTTCGAAATTTTTTTTTTCAATTATGCATATTGTTATTGTATTGAACTAGTTAATATTTAACCGTTCACTTGGGATTTTCTCTCATATTATGCGGATTTGTTAAATAAACCATTGACCAATATAACAATATGAATAATTGAAAACAAACTTATGAGCTAACAAATTTGTTAACAAACTTATGAGCTAAAAGAACGAACTAGTTCAATAAATACAAATGAACTAAATCAATGTTTTGTTAATTTCATTTATTGTATTTTTTAACACCTATGAGATTAAAAATGTATGTGTATTTTCTTTTTATTCCGCTTGATGCCCTTTTAAATACATATAAAATAAAAACTCAGCATTTGTATATTACTATTTTATGTACCAAATGATTTTTTTTTAAATATTTGAGTAATAATCGTTTCTACTAACTGATTTGTGTGTGTGTTTTTTTTTTTGTTAATTACCACTGTATTACTACTTTGATGATATATCGCCGATACTTCATCATGGAATTTGCACCATTAACTTACAATCTAAAACATACCACCATACGGAGCATCAAATTCATTTTCTCTCATGGCATAACCGAATATAGTTAAATAATTGATAATATTACTGACCAGTGTCAATGAGCTAGCCATCCAGGTAATCACTCCACTATGTGCCAAAACAATCGGTAAAGCAAAGGCACTTAAAACCATGCCGGCTGTTAAAAATAGTGCAAATTCAGTTTTAGGATTTGTCTCTGAGCCAGGATTAACCCGCTTGGCTATCAGTATCGGTAAGACGGACAGAACGTAAAATAGCAAAACAAAAAATGGATAAAAAATTGAGGCACGGCACAAGCCAAAATCAACTATAAACTACAAAGCCCAACTCTACAAAATTTCAAATATTTTCTTATAGTTTTTAAGTTTTTAAGTTTTAAAAGTCTAAATGAGTTTTTCTAAATTTCAAATAAAAATAAAAATTTCAATAAAAAATAAAAATTTTAAAAAAAGTTTATTTTCACATAGTTAATGAATTTTTTTATGAAATGACTAAGGGGTATGAAATATTTGTCATAAATATGATATATAATTAATTAATGACAAACGATTTATGAAACAATATCATCAATATGATACTATTTTCCCTGAATGTATACTAACTAAAGTGCCTTATTTGAGGCTTTTTTAAAAAAATGCAAGAAAATAAAAATTAATATATTTTGTGATGACTCTTTATATATTTCGCCTCTAGCGATGACATCTCGTGAGCTAAACCGTTATAAAAAAGACTCCAAACACATTATTTTCTGTGAATTAAAAATTAGTTACGACACCTTTTGTCAAAAATATATAAAAAATATCTGAAAATTCTACTATTCTGCATTAAAAAATTATGAAAAACTAGAGGTGGCCACGTGAGCAAAATTTCGCTTGATTTATGTGAATCGCACGAAAAGAAAAGAAAAAATTCTTCGTGAGTGAGTGTGCGTGAATCAAATTTTTGCGTGAATAACTGGGCGTGAGTAAAATTTTACCAAAAAAATTAATTTTTTTCTTTAATAAATGTTTGCATTAATTTTTTCGCCGATTAAATATTTTTGGGGTTTAAAAACACTAAATAAATGACACGATTTCATATTCAGAGCAAATTTAATTCACCTAGACTTTTTTTTAATTTTTTTTTTATATTTCAATAGTTTAAACTTTTTTCTATATGCTATACAAATTTTGGAAAAAAAAAATTGGAAAAATAAAATATTTAAACAAACTTCTTGCCCCTATATTTTACATGAGCATATTAAATGCATTTACTTGAAATGCTTTTTTCTCAAAACAAGATATTGAAAATCGGGTGTCACTGTGCAGCCATAACCGGTGGACCGATTTTCATTAGGTTTTTTTTTTTTTGGTTTGTAGATGACGAAAAAATGAAGTCTCTAACGTAGAGACATAAACTTCTGTCTAGTATTAAAAAAAAAAAAAAACAAAAAACGTGTATTGCATATCTACTAAAGGTAGACCTTACACACAAAAAACAAGTTTTAAATTTATTTTTTGATCAATGGGTGATACTCTTTAATTTCGAGCTCATATATTAGTTCTCATTTAGTGAGAAAACTAGTTTATATCAATGCTTGATGTTTTGCATGGGATTGTTACCTCTTTCAAAACGTGTTCTGATGATGGGAACCTAGAAAATTTCCGACATAGATCTATCAACACATTCCTGAAAGTGGTCAATTAATATATTTGAAAACAAAAACTCTATAGATTATTTGTCAGGACAGTATCCTAATAAAGAAATATAGAGTATGGCATCGAACTTGAATAATTTTCATTTTCATTGCAGAATTAAAGGTCGAAAAAACATAATTTTTATTTTTAATAAAAACTATATCAAACTTGTGTAAATATATATGTTTATGTATGCTTATATAAACATTGTTTTTTCACAGTTATCTGTGAAGATATATCATTCCGTACTAAACAAATTTAGATCTCCTTTTATATAAAACTATATATTGCCACATTTAAAGTCTTAGACCAGATTTGGATTCAGCGCACCTTATACGTTTAGAAAGGTATACTTTAGTTCTAGTGTCAAACATTTTTCGACCTAAATCTTTAGGTGAAAAAAGTACTTACATGTACTAACGAGTTCTCTCCACTGTATGTTTCGTACAAAAAAATTAGAATTTCTAATATTTAAAGATGTTTTTTGAACCCTCTTTTTAACCCCTAAACGTGTGATTGAAAAGCACAAAAAAAAAAAATTTTAATTTTTTCACCTCAGCATCATATCCATTAAAATCTGCAGATACGCAACTATAGTTTCCTTGTTAGTGTAAACTGTACTAAACTAGGACTGTATAAAATTACACTATTTTTTATACTGTTCTCAAAACTCAATTGCAGTAAACGGTGCAAAAACCGTATGGAAAGAGCAGCGAAAGTTTAAAAACCGGGCTTACTTGTGTACCACCATACAACTTTTCAACAAGGAGTGATATGAAAATTGCTTTTCTAGTGAATGTATCTCCCCATTCTAGTGACTCCATGTTGTATTAGTTTGGATCTGAAAGTTAAAAACAAAAAAATACAATTAACGGAAAAACTCTTGTAAATTTCAAGTATTTTTCGACTTTTAAATGGTCATCCATTCTTTTTTTAGGTGAAGATTTTTTCAACTTGAAACTTTGCATGTCCTAGTTTAGTCTACCTAACCCAGTCAATCGTTTCTCTCAATTAAATCACCTTAAAAAATAAGAGTCACCTAAAGTAATTTTCAACAGGTATCGAACATTTTTGAAGTAGCTCATATATCAAACAACCACAGTCTATTCCCAGCTATTCTTTCCAGTTTAGGCGTTAAATGTTAAAGCTTTTTTAGTTGGCCAAGTCGCCAAACCAACTGCTAATGTTGCTATTGTATACAATTTTTTAATTTTTTGTACAACTTTTTTTGTATTTTATTTAAAATTAAATTTTTTATGTGATTTAAGTAGATCCATGTTAATCTCAAAAAACTAATTCCATCCACCAAACATTACTTATCTTGTTGGATCTATCTAGATCTAAATTAGATATTATTGAATTTCCCAATTCTGAGATCAATTTTGATCTAATTTAATTCAGTAATTATTTGGGGGATCTGATTGAATATTACACCAATTTTGAGATGAACTTGGATAAGATTAAATGTCAATATATGTCCAATGAGCTACGACTTTATATATTCGAGATAAATTTTTCTTGATTGGGAATCTAAAAACTGCTAGCTCCACTAGAATAAGCAGAGTCGAAATTGTTTACCTGCCAAATTACCTACTTCTTAATACAAAATTCTCCAATTTCAGAACAGTGCACCTACCAATATTTTGATTGAAGTGCTATTTGTTATTTGTTTTTTATTTATTTTTTTATTAATTAATAATCATATAATCATATAATTACAAATTATATACTATTACCCCAACCGAGCACTAGCTACTATGGCCTTCGGCGCGTTGTAGCGAAAACAGACCAGTGCCTCTGGTGGGAATCGAACCCACGACCCCCGCACAGATAAGCCAGCACGCTACCAACTAGCCTACCGGGGCGCACATTTGTTTTTTTAAAGAGACCCAGCCAGAAATTGCCAATGGTCTGAAAAATCAAGCACTATGCCAATGATCCTACAAATAAAGTGCTGGCAAAGCACTGATTTACAACGCTCTGCCAACGTTAGTAAAAAGTGCTTTGCCAGTGCTTAATTAACAAAATTTACAACAGTAAAAACAATTAAAGCACTGGCACAGCTCTGGCTTAGAACGCTCTGCCAACGTTCGTAAAAAGTGCTTTGCTAGTATGTACTTCATTTACAAAATTTACAATCGTAAGAATAAAAAAGCGCTGGCACAGTACTGACGTAGAACGCTTTCCAACATTGGCAACAAATGCATTGCCAGTACTTATTTACATAATTTTCAACCGTTAACTTAATAAAAACAGTGGCACATCCCTTGGTCACAACAAGAGTGGATAAATTCAAAACTAAATTGCAATTTATGATTTGAAGTATAGTTTTTGTACTAAAATTTTACTTAAGAAATTTATTTTCAAATTTCTTTCTTTAGTAAAATTGTAGTAAAAAATCGTGCTAACTTATCACAAAAATAATTTGAAAATATTCAGTTATTTTGTAATTAACTTAGCTGAAGCAAGCCTATTGTTATTTCCGCCAGTGCTTTGCCAACGTTTTAAAATTATGGTTTTGGTACTGGCAAAGCGCTCATTGCCAGTGCTTTGCCAACGTTTTAAAAAAGGGACGGCCAAGCCCTGCCCGGTGTTATCATTTTGGGGTTGGCAAAGCACTTTAATCTTCAGATATCCAACGCTCTGCCAACGCTCATACCACCGTTGAAAGCACTGGGCCAATGCTTTGCCGTTCGTATTTTTCTGGCTGGGAATATTTATCTATACATATTTCACAAATTATACTTGAATGATGCAATTTGCTCCTTTCGGAATTCGCATTTAAAAACTTTTATAATAACCTACAAACAATTAACTAAAAAATATTGTAAGTATGCCCCACTGTGCATCGATCGTCATTGTCATAATCATAACCTAGCGTAAGGTAATATTTAACAACCGAGTTTTTGAGTTCGATTTTCGTTTGTTATTTTCGTTAACGGAAATTCACTCTTATTGACTTTTTTGTTATTTATTTTAATGATTTTTTTTTTGAAGAAAGTTTCTCCAAAATGTTGATCATCATTTAAAAAAAAAAAATTAATATTATATAAATTTTGTTGTTTTTGTTTTTTTTTTTGTTTATCAAATATTTAAACAGTTAACAACAATACACTGATTTCATTATATTTTCATCTTTATTTCAAGGCCTTTTGTGAATCTGATTTCTCCAAATAGTTTATGAATTAAATATTTACTCTCTTACAGCATCGTCTTTTTATTGTTTATTTTTTTATTTTCAAATTAAAAATGTTCAAAAGAATTTCTTCGTGCATTTAAACGGTCATGTGATTTTAAATGGCCATTGCATGTTAGCCAATCAACGCTTTAACACAGGTGGTATAATGGTGACACTGATTTAAATAATTTTTTTTTGTTTTAAATTATGTAGAGCACACGAGACATAATTTCGATTTTGCAATAAATTGTAGTGTGGAATTTAGATATTTATTAATTTAAATAAAAAATAGAAATCTTTGGACAAAATCTTTTTTAAAATTAGGTAATTGAAAGTTTGGAAGTTTACATTAAGAAATTCAGGGCTGCACGCAGAGAAAAAATATGGTTGCAATATAATTGCGGCCACAAAACTATGAAAAACGATTTTATATTTTCTGCAGCCATAAATGGTTGTTTCAATTAAATTATTACTGTACAAATCATATTTCACCAATAATATGGTTGGTTAAATCATGTTATATTAAAAATTTCTCTTTTTCAGTTATCCTATTATTCTCTTGTCTACAATCATAATATACTATTTACTATCATATTCCTCTCTTTAACTACTGTTTTCTATGAGCGTCTTTGCATGTTTAAAATTTTGTGAAAAGAAGTTGTGAGAAACAGTCAGTGAGAACAAATTAAATAATATTAAACTAATAGACATACAAATATAAAAACAACTGATTGGTGTTAATTGTAATGGTGGTATTTTTTTGTGGAAGAATGACCAATTTGGTAGTCTCAACAAAAGTTAAATTGACACGCATCCCTTAAATGAAGTTATGGTTTATTATAAAAGGTCCGCCATCTAACGTTTTTTTTTTTCAACTAGTGCTTATTTCGTGAATGGTAACACTTAGCTCATGTCTGATTTGACAGATAATTAGTTTTATCCTTCCGCTGAACGAATATGGTTGTGTATACGCTTGAACAACGCTGGGAAATATTGTGACATTATTTTAAAAATCATGCCATTTTTCTTCGAAAATGAGCAAGGAGTGGCCGTTACAGTCAATGGCGATCGTTATCGGGCCATGTTGAACGAATTTGTGTTCACAAAAATTGAAGAAGAGGATATTGGCAACATTTGGTTTCAACAGGACGGCGCTACGTGACACACAGCCGAAGCTACACTCGATGTTTTGCGCCCTGTTTTTGAAGATCGCATTATCAGCCGCAGAGCTGATGTCGTTTGTCCACCTCGGAGCTGCGATTTGACACCGTTGGACTATTATTTGTGGGGTGCCGTCAAAGATAAGTGTTACGCCAACAAGCCAGAGACAATTGACGCTTTAAAGGACAATATTCGTGAAGCCATTGGTGAAATACAGCTGCACACAATCGATAATGTACTTAAAAATTGGACCGATCGTGTAGGCTACTGCATGGCCAGCCAAGGCAGCCATTTGAATGAAATTATTTTCCATTATAAATAAAAAAAGAAATTTGAGAAAATATTCAGTAGTTTTTTTATAGCATTTTCAAAAAAAAAAGTTATTTGGCGGACCCTTTACATAAAATTATTATCAATTAAATTATTTTTAAATTTGTTGTAATCACGCAAATTAAATTGTAAACAAAATAAAAATTAAAGAACTATGAAAGAAAAATTTAAATAAAATACATGTGCTTTTATGTCTGTAGTATGATATAATCATAATATGTTTGCAATAATAATAATATGGTACTAAATGATGACAAAATTCTTTTTAAATGGTGACAATTTTGAATGAAGCCAGTTACCGTAGATAATTCTAGAAACAAAAAAAATTAAAATTACACAATATGACATATGGTTATGTCAACCCTTTTTCGGAAATACACTCAAAAAAAAAGTTAGTTGAAAATTTTGTTAAACGTCTACTTAAAATATTTAACTAACATTCAGAATTTTTTTTTTTGCTGACGTCGCGTTTTCAGCTAAAATTTCTTTTAAGTGCTTTTACCACAAAACTAATTTTGAACTAATATTTAACTAATTGACATTGCTACGAAGATTGTGCTGATAAACACATTAATAGCATGGCGAACAAGTAAAAATACTAGATAATATCTATATCTAGCTTCTATGGACTAAGTAGAGAAAAAAGAAAATATACAAATAAATAAGACTTACAGAAAATGCAAGTGAGATTGATTTCGTACATCTAAGTTTTTCTTTTGTATACTACACATCCAACAAAGCAGGCATGTGCACATACAAATTGTGAAGATTAAAAAAAAAAATAAAACGAAAAATAAATTAAATAAACAAATTTAAAAAACATTTCTAATTGAATGATATTGTGATAAATTTAAAAATTAAAGATGCAGACAAAAATAAATTACACTTTGGTGCTGCTGTAAAATATTTTGATAAATTGAGGATACAGGCAAAAATAAAATATAAACTACGCTTTGGTTAGGCTGTCCATTTGTACTGATTTGATCAGTACATGTACTTATTACTCATGAAAAAATCCCGTGTATTCATGAAAAAATCGTGTACTGATATGTGCTGATTGTACTGATTTTAAACATTTTCAGTAAATTTTGTTTTTTTTTTTTATAATGAGAAACAAAAGTTTTGAATCATTTAGAATGTTTTTGGAGTTTAAAATTTTTCAAAACAAAAAGCCTTCAGAACAAGATGTGTTTTCTCCAATAACAACTTTTTAATCTAATAGAAACTGTAAAAAAAATCTTTAAAACCAAAAGTATTTATGTGAGAAACTCGTTTTAAATCTAAGATTAGTTCGAAAGGAAGTATTTAGAATCCGACAGATTCAATATTTAAAATCTTGGGTGTTTTTAGAAGAACAAATATTCAATACGAAAAATGAAAAGTCGTCAGTCTGCACACACAGAGAAAACTTAAAACTGAAAATCTGTTACTACGATTTTAATCAGCTGGTACAGCTAACTATGTGTTTTCACAAATAAAATTCGTTTCATACAACTAAAATTTAATTTATGACGAGTTTTAATGAAATTATTCCTTAAACTAATGTAATTTTTTCACAAAATTAAAAAGCTTTATAGTTTTTTTAAAACTATTTTCAATAACAATTATAAAATTTTTCATAAGATTTTATAAAAATTGTATTAATCAAAAATGTTTTAATTCTTCTGTTATAAATATATATTATATAATATATATTTAGTTAGAATATTGTTCTAACTCAAGTTTAAAAATCTAATATGATATTGCCATAATAGAGTTCATTTGTTGGTTTTTAAAAAGTTTGATCATTTTCATGATAGACAATACAATTGTTTCATTGGTATCATCAAAATCTTCAGTTGTCTGCAATAGTAAAATCAAACCGAGACATATATCATATTAATTTTTTGGACTTGAGGTAGAACAATATTCTAACTAAATATATGAAAACCTCATTAATCTAATGACAATTCTGATTTACGAATTCCAGCGAAAATTCGTCAATTTTAATTAAAAATTAAATAATATCATGAGTATAAAAATCTCGGTATATAATTTAATTCATAAAAACTAGCTGAGTCTTAAATTTTGTATATAAATATTACTAATTTTTATAATTTTGTAGGCAAATTTGCAATAATTAATCTTTGATATTAAGTTAGGATGTGTTTTTATTGTTAAATTCGTGTTTTTTGTTGTATTTACATGTTAAATGTAAAATTATTTATTAAAAATTTTTGAATGTAATACTATCAAAATTTACGATTTACGAATTTACGTCGAGACAAAAGTGTAGTTTTATTCACAAAAATTTAGTTTTTATTCACATGATTATTTTAGGTCTTATTAGCTCAAAAAAATTAACAAATTTCCACTTAATCTGAACTCTTACATAAGAACAGTAAATTTTCTGTGTTTTTAAAATTCATCGCAACATTTCTATTTTGTAAAAACTTTGTTCTGATTTCATGGCAGACAAAAGTGGCAACCCTAGCTTCGGGCCTGTACAAAACATTATAGGCCAGTCTCCGGTAGTTGTTTTAGAAAGATAAATTGGTTTTTTTATATATAGAAATATTTTGAATATTTTGTTGTTGTATTTTAGAGTTAACTTCATTTGAAAAATGTAAAATTGCGTCAAACATAGATATACACACATACATGCATGTAAGTAATTGGGAATTATTTTGTTCTTAATGTTATTAATAAAA
Organism: Delia radicum; assembly: GCA_021234595.1. Taxonomy (NCBI): domain Eukaryota; kingdom Metazoa; phylum Arthropoda; class Insecta; order Diptera; family Anthomyiidae; genus Delia; species Delia radicum. The sequence continues at coordinate 238,526,934 of CM037851.1, forward strand.
TATTTTGTTCATTTCCAGATTTTTTATTTTGTTCCATTATGTTAACGATGTGGAAGTCCTGACATTTTTATATAAATTTAAAACAATCACAACAAAAAAAAAAATTAAATTTCAGCAAAATAAATTAACTGAAGTAAAAATTTTATATTACGTTTTTTTTTAGTTTTTATTCAATCTAGAAAAATTAGAAAAATAAATTGAAAAAAATTCTTAAATTAAAACAAATCTCTAAAATTAAAAAATTCTAACATGAAAAATATCATCAAAATTTACAAAATCGCCCGAAATTAAAAAAAAAATAATATTGTTGTCGAGATATAGACGTTTTTAAATTTTATTTAGGTAATTCTTTAAATTTTTGTGATTTTGTTTTTTTTTTTGTAGATTTTTAAAATGTTTGAGGATTTTTTTAAAAATTTTTTACTATTTTTTAATTTCAGTAATTTTTTAAACTTTTGAAAAAAAGTTATATATTTAAGGCTTTTACAACTAGCTTTTTCTTAATTTTGATGTTTTTTTTTTAAGTTTGATAAAATTTTTATTATAAATAAAAATTATGTCTTTTTCGACCTTTAATTGTGCAATGAAAATGAAAATTATTCAAGTTCGAGGCCATACTCTATTTTTCTTTATTAGGATATTGTCCTAACAAATAATCTATAAAGGTTTTTTCAAATTTATTATTTGACCCTTTCAGGAATGTGTTGATAGATCTATTTCGGGAATTTTCTAGGTTCCCATCATCAGAACACGTTTTGAAAGAGGTAACAATCCCATGCCAAACATCAAACATTCATATAAACTAGTTTACTCACTACATGAGAACTAATATATGAGCTCGAAGTTAAAGATTATCACCATTGATCAAAAAATAAATTGAAAACTTGTTTTTTGTGTGTATGTCTACATTTGGTAAATATTCAATACACGTTTTTGTTTCTTATCCTTTTGATTTGTACATTTGTTTTTAAAAACAAAATGTGCAGGGGAAGTAGTAAACAAGACCATACTTTATCTTTTATACAAGTTTGATATAATTTTTATTAAAAATAACAATTATATTTTTTAATTTTGTCGTTTCCAATTTAGTGATATTTTTAATTTTTGTAATTTTTTTAATTTTGGCGATTTCTTACAAATTTTAGCGATTTGTTTTTAATTTAAGCTATTTTTCTCCGATTTTTGGGGATTTTTTTCAAATTTTTTCTATGAATAGTATCGACTTAAAATTTGTTTGAAATTAAAAGCAATATTTAATTAAATTTTTATTATATATAATTAAAACCGTAATTGAAAATAAAATCAATTAACTAGTTACCAATTATTTTAGGGGATACTACAATTTCCTTAATAGGAACGAATTAAATTAAACTTTTTGAATTTGTATTTGTTTTTAACTACATTTGCAGTGGTCTTTACTTACATAGTATTCTAAGTGTACCAAGTTGATATCAGTTCACAACTACCTAGTGTAGAAAACCTTTACCATAGAAGTGGTTATATAAGTATATATTTATTAATGGCAAATACTTACAATTGTCATTACAAATTTCATTTCTTTCATATGTTGAGGTCACGCAAAATATTGACATATCATTACTAAACACCTTACGAATAATCTAAAAATATGTGTTTACCTATATGCTTACTAGTATAGACAAAAATAATGAGTAAAAAAATAGATTTAAAAAAAAATAAATTTAATAAAAATGAGCCCGGTAGGCTAGTTGGTAGGTAGCCTGCTAGCTTATCAGTGCTAGACTTCGATTCTCTCCAAAAAGAGATTTTTAAAAAATTTTGAGATCCTTACTTTATATTTGAGATAATGATACAAAAAAAGTGCTTACGGATTACGCATTAATTTTTGTGTTAAAATATTGGGAAAATTCACTAGTTATTAGTAAGTCCTTATTATTTGTGTTAAAGTAATGCTGAGTGTAATCTGGTGTCATTACTGGTAGTTCGAAAACTAATGAAATGTCCATACCGTTTCCACACTGGGGTACTTAGTTTACGAAAAGAATATTTTATATTTCTTATTGCAAGACAAATGTCTCTTATATTTTCATCGAAATTTTCCATTTTCCACTTTTAATTTTTGTCGAAAAAGATATGTTTTTCCGAGTAATTTATACCCATAGGTGCAAAACTATTCCACCAAGTATTCAAAAAATATGTCGAAACAATTTTAAATTCCTCGTGTAAAGCTACTCCACCAAGTATTATAAAGATATGTCGAAAAATTTTTAAATTCCTCGTATACTTTTAAGCAGACTTGGGCGACGTCAATTACTTTTCAAAATCGTTCACTTGTGAAATTTTTCTATATCATGAATAATTTCAGACATAAGCTCACACTTGTGGGCTTAAACGCTTCCTTGGGAAATTTTCAATTTTGTCAATACCTGACATGGTACATAATACCAATATCTGTGTCTTTAATTACAGGCCAATTACTTTTTTATGTTCAATTACATGTAATTGGGTGTAACTAAGTAATTGCCCTGTAATTAATTACCCAGATGTTGTTACTAATCCCCATGTTTTCCAAGGAAGCGATTAAGCTCACAAGTGTGAGTGTAGGTCTGATATTATTAATGAAATAGAAAAATTTCACAAGTGAACGATTTTTAAATGTAATTGACGTCTCCCAAGTCTGCTTTAAATGACTTAACCCTTTAAAGATTAACTGCTATTTGCCCTTATTGAAGCCTTCATCATGGAAAACGTCACTTTTCTGCCAAATACTTTAAAAAGTATTTGATCCGTTTAAATTACAAATTATTTTAAACTTTTAATCCAATCCCATTATTATGTTGTTTAACATATTTTTTGTTTGTTCGCATTGTGCGATACTAATTGTGCCCACAATGTTAATAACTTGTGTTTGCCCTCACTCCCTTTTAGCCATAGCCATAGCCATAGCCAATGCTAATGATACAGCATCAGCAGATTTTGCTTCGACTATAACTTATGCCAACTAAGTAAATGGACAAAATTCAAATATATCTTACTGCTAAGTAGGCATTTTTCTCATTCAAAATGCGTGTCAATAAAATCTTATATTACAAGCTTTATTTTAAATATTCAAAGTGAAAAAATTCAAATGAAAGTGGTTGAACAAAACAGTTTATAAAAAAAAATTCTATGACAAGCATGAAGTGTTACATCATTTCCTTCATTAACAAGTACCACGTAGAACAATGTATTCCATATTCAAACGGTTTGAAAATGGAGTGGCATCAACCGGTATAAAAAAGAAAAGACGTCCAAAACAATTAACTGCAGCGGGACTTGTTAAATTTAAAAATCGGCGATTGGGGCATCAAATCGCCCAGAAAATTTCGCCTTTCCAAGGAAACAATTCTGAAAAACTTACTTTAATTGAACGTGAAACACTAACAGAGGAAGACAGTAAAAAAAAAATTGGCAGAAATGCCAACAAAATGAAGACGACAGAGAAAACATTTGAGGAAAAAAATTTTCAAATAATTTTGGATGATGAAAAATACTTTTTCTTTTGCTTTCGAACAACGAAAGTATTAATTCTGAATTTTATTCTCATGACTTAAAAAAAAACTAAAGACAAGGTACGTTATTCAGCTAAAGCGAAGTTTAGACCAAAAATTACTAGTGTCGACAGCAATTTCGGCAAAAGATATATCACAAATGTTCATCCAGAATTCATAAGCTATGGCTGTAAACGACGAAGTTTACATTAATAAATGTTTAGTAAAACTGGAAAAATTTATCAGAGATAGACACTCTAAATGCGACATATTATTTTGCCCAGCTTTAGGAATCTGTCATTATACCAAAAAATACGTTAGAACTGCTTAATGTAAAAAAAAATACCTTTTGTAACGAAATACGCAAATCCTCTAAACGTCGGACTTTGGGGGTCTTTTTTTGCCAAAAAATGTATGAAAATGTTTAGGAAGCCAAATGCACTGAAGAATTGAAAAAAAACATGTTAAAGCAGTGTAAAAAAAAATAACATGCATGTCGTCCAAAGCACGAATGGATGTATCAAGCATGAAGTAAATCTGATATTACAAACTATCTGATATTGCAAAGTTAAGCATTATACCTAAACTTTTTGAAAAAATTATTACTGATCACCTATGTCATCAAGTACACACTTTAATTTCGCCTTTTCAACATGGTTTTCAAAAAAAGATACTCGACTTCAACAAACCTTTTACAACTTACACTCAAAAAAAAAGTTAGTAAAGTCAGCAAAAAATTTTGCTGAGTCAGCAAAATTTTAGTCAGGAGAGCGCTTGCAAAAAAATTGCTAATGTCAGCAAAATCGTATGCAGAAAATCAGCGAGCTGGTTTTTTAGCATCAAAATTAGTAGATTCAGCAAAAGTTTTGCTAACACTTAGTGGATCAGAAATTAAAAAAACATTGCTAAAAATAAATAAAATTTTTGCTGAATATTAGTAGACTGAAAAAAACTCAAAAAATTGTAGAAAAATTATACTTTAGTTAATTTATTTGCTGAAAATCATAAAACATATTTTTGTGATTCTTTTAAAAATAATTTACAATACGTTACAAAATATAAAAATGTTCATACTCCCACATTAACGACATTAATTAATATAATATATAAAAAAAAAGTAGAAATAATTCTATATAACACAAACAAAATTTTCTTTTAACTACTCACATCAATGGTTCTCTAAATGATGCTACCCAGTAAAAAACGCTGCTTACATGCAAGCAAGTTTGTAAGGGAGTAAGCCAAAAAGAATCCCTTACAAACCTGCTTACATATGCTATGATTTTTATATGGCGAATTCCCACTTGGAATCATTACTTTTGGGCAAAATAAGCGCTGATTTTAGCGCTTATAAAAAGCTGTGATTTCATGGCTTGCAGTAAAATCATATTTCATGTATATATTATTACGATAATATGAATATACATAATTTATTTTACATAACATTCTACAGATATTAATTTTTTTCTTTGTTAAAATTTTTGACATATAATATAATTATTTTATTTTTTACCGCTCCACGTGCTAGCTCTTCAGAAACAGTTAAATGACTAATTATTTTTTATTACATACTCGAAAACCGCAAACACAATCGAAAATCACTCGGGAAAATTGGTACAGATCGTTTATAATACACGATATGAAACTTTCTGCATTACAACCTGCATCCGTATAAGGGATTAGGGTAAGCTGCTTACAACCTGCATCCTTGTAAGGGAAAGCATTAAGCTCAACATTTTTGTTTGCTTATTTTTATATGAAAATTATTATGTAATAGTAAGCACATACATCAGCGCAATTTTTATATCGTGCTTCTAAAAACACGAAAATTTGTTACTGGGTATCTATTAAAGGAACGCAAATGCCGCAGATAATTATAGAAACGAAAAGAAAAAATAACAAATTAAAACATATACAACCCTTTTTTTGCAGTAAGAACAATGAAACATAAAAATCTACCTAAGATGTGTGTCTTTGTCTTTCGCTTTAGTCTATATTGTTTGGAATTTAGTATATTTGTTTGCAATTTGAGCGCACTAGATTATTAATCTCTATAAACATTTAGTTTACAAATACACATTTAGTCTTTACTAAATTTAAATATTTTATTTTATTTTGTATTTTATTTTATTTTATTTTATTTAATTAATAGACAATTACTTTCACTAGCCGGCTACAACGCAAAATTTAAGTTGTTTCAAAACACAATTTTGTTTTATGTATGAAAAACAGATACAAAAATCTTCCGTGGTTGTTTTTTTTTATATGTATGTCTTACTAGTGTTGTACTTTTTAGTATCAGTTTCCTCTTCACTACTACATGTTGACATGCCGCGACATCTAATTCATTCTGCGTATATCTAACTAAATTAGTAAAACATTAGTAAAATATTAGTAAAACATTAGTTCAAAACAGTTAAGTGCTGAATAAGTATAACTAAAATTTTAGCGAAAAACGTAATGATAGCAAAAAATTTGCTGAAAAATAGTATACCTGATTTACAAGACGTTTAACTAACTTTTCTACTGACTTATTTTTCATAAGTGTACTACAATATTAAGTCGTGGTTTCCTTCAAGAAAACAGACTGATGCAATTTATATAGACTTCAGCAAGGCGTTTGATAAAGTCAAGCATAAGCTTTTAGTAAAAAAATTACATTTAATGGGATTTACTGATCTTAGTATTGAGTGGATATACTCATATTTTACTAAATAGAAAACAAACCGTTCTTTTTAAACAAATATCTTCAAAAAACATTGATGTTCTATCTGGAGTTCCACCTTGGACCCCTTTTATTTTCATTGTTTATAAATGATTTAACACAATTAATAAAGTTTGCAAATAATCTGATTCCGACCATTCTCTTTTACAAAATGACTTGGATTCGTTTCATGCATGGTATGTTTTTAAATTTAATGGAACTAAATCTAAAAAAATACAAATGTATGTCGTTTGTTAGAGGCCTATATCTTATAAACTATATGCTGTGCGGTACTCAACTATAAAAAGTAAATAACTTCTTAGATCTTGGTGTCTTGTTAGATCCCAAACTTAGTTTCATTTCCCATATTACAATTATGGTAAATAAAGGTAGTGGAGTTCTCGGTTTCATAAAACGTTGGGCTAAAGAGTTTAATGATCCGTATGTAACAAAAACGTTTTACACCTCACTCGTAAGGCCTATTTTGGAATACGCATCTATAATTTGGGACCCTATGTACCAGAACCATATTGACTGTATTGAATCTGTACCAAAGCACTTTCTATTGTTCTGTCTACGGTTGAATCTTCCGTCTTATACCAGCAGACTTGCTCTCATTAAGCTACCAACCCTTAAAAGCCGCAGATCTATGCTAAACGTCTCGTTTCTCCTTAATATAATTAATGGTGATGTTTGTTCTGATTTCCAGATCAACAATATTTCGTTCAATTATGCAGACGCTAACCCCTTAAGAAGAATGTGCATCGAATTTAATAAACTATTCAAATTTATTGATTTTTCGACTAATACAAACTCAATAAAAAGTAAAATAATAATTTTTCTTAATAAGTAAATAATTAATTAATTATTGTTTTTATGTTTTTATTGTGTTTCGTTTCGATTTTTGTAATGTCATCAAATTAAAGTTAGAAATTAAAATTATATTATTTTTGTAAATATTTTTATATTTTGTGTGAATCAATCCTTACAGATAAGGATTAATTCCATAGATGAATAAATAAAATAACAAAAATAGCCCGGTAGGCTAGTTGGTAGCGTGCTGGCTTATCAGTGCGGGGGTCGTGGGTTCGATTCCCACCAGAGACACTGGTCTGTTTTCGCTACAATGCGCCGAAGGCCATAGTAGCTAGTGCTCGGTTAGGGTAATAGTATATAATTTGTAATTATATGATGATTATTATTTATTAATAAAATACGTCAAATGGAAGATCGCGACCCATTGGCTCTTCACAAAAAGTGAATTAATACCTTATAGTCTATACTGGGGTGTAAATAAAAAAACTTTTTCAAATAAAATAATTATTTTTTTCACTACAAGCATTTCAAAATTGTCCAACTACTAAATTGGCATAGGTTATTTATCTGATATTAACTCTGTTTTTTTCTACATCATTTTCCTTTATGGTTGAAAAGAAAGTTTATTATTATTAAATTCAAGTTGACTATACTTCGCTTCATATTATTTTTTTTTTTTTTGATTTCCAGCTCATATTTATACCGGCTTGAATTTATATTTTTTTATTTCTGCATTTAATGTTGGGACGTCTGAGTTCAAACATGTAACGTTTTTTATGATGTTATGTCATTTCGAATTTGATGTTTTATAATACTTAATAAAAAAAAGAAAATCGTATAATACTAATCAAGTTTATACAGACAAAATGATATGTTAATGGGGACACGCAATTCCCCATTAACATATCATTTTGTCTGTATAAGAATTTTATGATCTACAAGCGAAATACGCAAGAGTTTATAAAATGACGAGCTTAAAAGCCCGATACTTCGTTACCGGTAGTTTTATATATGGGAATATATTGGGATGGAAAATGAATTATTGTTTAAGAATTTGTTTCAATAAATTAGTTTATCCTTTTTAAGTGAATGTTTTTGTGATTTGAAGTTTCAGATTTCTACCTTAGTGTGTCATTAAAGTTGAAATTTTTTTATTTTAGCCCCCATTTATACCAATATTTTATAAAAACCCAAAAGCTATATTCAATAAATTATCCCATACCTCACAAAAAAATATATATATTTTACATTTCAGAGTTTTTGCCTAAATCGTTAGTGCAGCACGTTAAGGAAAATACTTCATATTTTTGTCCCTCCCTGTAAACATTTTTTAATACCGAGTTTCATTGGATGAATGCCCCAAATTATAAATTTCTAGATTCAACGGTTTATGATGTGTGCATACCAAATTTTAAGATCATGACTTTACCGGCTATTAGGAGTAGACATTTAGTGCTCCTTACTACCAGACTTTGAGTATTTTGCCGATTTTTAAATGTCAAAGCACGCTGATATTTTGAACACTTTCATTCCCAAATTCTAATGGCTGACTATTTGATAATCAAACTTTGAGAAAATTGATCTATTTACAGCGAATTAATTTTTTTAACTGCATTCAATGTATTATTCTCTGAGCTGATTAACATCATTACGGTTTTTGGATATTTGCACTCTCATTGATTTTATCGGAAATAGCTGTCCGCAGTCTATTTTCTACTTGCATTATAATGTCATTGTCGTTTGAAGATGTGTTATTAAAATTATCAAGAGCTTTGATTTAATACCATAAATTGTTTAAAACCTTAAAAACATTCTTATCATAACAGTGGGGGTGTTCTATAAATATGCGAGAAGTTTTCTTACCGAAAAATGCAACTCTGTCCTCTTTAGAACAGAGTGATTCACATGATGTCAAATTTACTTTGTCGAATGTATAAAAAATCCTTTATATAAAATTAATAATATGTGACTCGCCCTGTTATAAATATGGTAGATTTTCTCGAAGCGAAGACTTCTCGCATAGTTATAGATTACTTCTCACAGGTGTATTGAAAGCTGTTCGACAATGTAAATATTGAAGAACTGATGACAATGTTAATCGTCGCTGATTTAACTTCATTGAAAATTCAACAATACAGTGAAAAAAAATTTTATGCAATACCGAAATCGGTATTGGCTTAAAATCGGTATTTCGCATTTAACAAAATGGCGAGAATTTCGGTATTTTCAGTATTACCGAATTCGGTATTGGGAAGCCTTATTGCTAGTAGTTTTTTGGCTTTACATATAACTGGATTAAGCAGGCGCGGATCCAGAAAAAGGTTTTGAGGAGGGAAATTAGAGTACTCTTAATTAACTGTTTTTAATATTTTTCATAGTTTTGTATTGAAAATTTTATCTTGGGGGAGGATATGTCCCATTTTCCCTCCCTCTGGATCCGCGCCTGGATTAAGTGACTTAAGTCAGGTGTTGGTATGAAATGAAAATTTTATTTTACATTTAAATACTTGTATTTCCAAATTTTCGTTTCATACCAACACCTGACTTAAGTCACTTAAGAAAATTATGCTTCAGCCTTCAATTTTTTTTTTTTTTAAAGAGAAGCAACACTCAGGAAATTCTTCCTATTAATTAATGTGTTGCTGTCTTTGGAAAGAGGATAGTGGAGAGATGAAAGGTGGTGACAGATGAAGGGCTTCAAACATTTTAACACTGTAATTGCGCGAGATGATAAGTCTTAGAACAGTTGTTGGTCGCCACCTGAAGTAGAGTTGGCGATCCTATTGAAGCTTTTTGTTTCATAGCCCTGATTCATTATTTTACTTCGTTGTTTCACAACGTTTATGAAACTTTTTTATGAAATGACGAAGTTCTATGAAACATATGTCATAAATTTTTATGAAACTTTTCATTATATTTAGGAAAACTCCATAAATATGATGAATAATTGATTATAAATGATTGAAACTGTTTTCTCTGAGTGTATCTATAATGGTTAACTCTTTAGGATCCAAAAATATGCTCCAAAAAATCGTATAAATATCTTAAGCAATTTCTAATAGAATACACAGGGAAAAACATGATACAGCATATTTCTGCACTTTGAGAATTGTCTGCATGATATTAATGAATTTTTAAATAAAATAAATCAAATTGCACTGGATTCATTGTATTTCGCCTAACGAAATTCTCTATATGTGGGTTGTACACTGATTTACACCAACCCGAACTCGCAGATTTTAATGAACTTTGGATATGTTGTAGAGGAGCAAAAAAAAGAGAGAAGTATTTTTTTTTTCGCTGCCCAATCTCACATTTAAGTGTTAAAAAGTGGGATTAAAAATTTATTGGTTTTTGTATGAAAACTTGTTTTTCATTTACGAAAACTAGATTTATTTATACACAGGATTAAAGTTTTCAGGAAAGAAAACAATTTTGATATCCATATTGCCTATATAGTGGGCCCTGAGTTGCCACATTTTTGAATTTTTAAAATATAGGAAAAAAAGGCTCTTCGGGTAAAGTCGCATAAAACCCGAACGATTTTGAATAGCGAAAAAAGCTCAGAGACCCCTCGATTAAATTAAATAGGCATTACTCTGCATCATTTTTAACTTAATACAACTTTAATTTCTTAATAAAACTAAAGATTTAACATTACTCGAAACACATTTTTTTAAAAACAAAAATACTTAAAAGCCTTCCATTTGATACTAAATTTCTCTATAGGTTCATTAAGTAGAACGAAATAATCCGAAAAAACATAAATTGTGGTAATTTTTTACCCCACTTAGTAACGCCTAAACATAAGATTGGGCGACTAAAAAAACACGGGCCCCTTAAATTTTTATTCTCTACAACATATCCGGTTCAGGATACCTACCTTGTCAGTGAATAATATTTAATAAACCTTTGCGTACAAATTTAAGGTCTTATTAATCGTCCGAAAATTTATAAACGGAGTTCGGCTAAAGTTTCATATTTTAAGCTTAATCTTTTTTACATAAATATTTATGGAAGTCGTTGACGTTTATACACATTTTTTTAAAATGACAATGTCAATGACAAACAACATCTTCATAACTTTTTTACAACGTATTGTTGAACTTTATGTCCAATACAAAAAAAATAAATATTTCATCACCAGCAACATCTTCTCAAGTCTCACCACTGTCTTAATATTTAAACCATACATAAAAAAATCATACACTTAAGTCTATGGTGAATCAGTTCGATGTAATGATTTTATACACTCAAAAATATTTAAAAAAAATTCAGTTGTAAAGTTAAAAATTAGTTTCAGTAACACCACTTTGCGAGCACTGATGTGCTTTTCTATACTGCGTTTATATAGTCTTAAAATTTAGTTTTGTGCTGTATATCAATCATATTATATTGTATAACATGATACAGGAATTAGTTCGTGTGTCATATTATGCAGTATTTTATCATTCAAATGATCGAATTACAGCCCAAAACAAAATTGTGTAAACGCAGTATAATTCTACCTAGAAAAGCACCAAGTAGGTATCAGCTTTTGTGACAGTTGTAAGAACTGCTAAGATATATTTTAATATAGTTGAAAACAAAATAATAAGTATAATTTGCAGGGCAACCAGAAATACGTTGTGTCATGGTTTTTACTGTGCATTGAATTGAAAAATATCAATTTTCAAGCAACCCTAGTAAAAATAACTGATTTGAAGCTTTATATAGTTATATTTAATTTAATATGACCACACACTTAATTATATAAAATTTCATCCCAAAAATGACCCGATTAAATTGTATCATATTCGATTTATTTAGATACAATTAGAAGTGAGTATATATAGTTTTGTCCGAATTTTGTCCCCATGAAATTTAATAAAATGATACGTTATACGATAAGATTATATCTAATTTTATATAATGTAATATAATGTGGTCTATATATTTCCGAGTAAAAACTTTTACATATAATCATGCATTATTTTATATAAATATATATGTTATTGAATGCTAGAGAATGCTGTGAATACATATGTTTATGTATGTTTATATATAAAATATTTTTCCTCTAAATTCTTTAATACGATGCCACATATAATTAAATCTTAATACATATCGACCCATATATAATCCTATATGACATATACAATTATAAATTGTTAATCTAATTGTGTACGAATACATATATAATTAGATATAACACAAACCAAAATTATATATAATAACATATATATCCGAAAATTTTTTTTTTTCGTTTTGGATAACACGATATCTTGACCTATTAATAGTTATATAGCGTTCATATACCAGAAAAATGCAGATCTTCTTTTGGATGAAACTATATATTGCCGCAGGCTATAATTAGACTGTCCCGAATTAAAATTGAGAATTTCGTCATGTACTCAATTGATAGGTATTATCAGGTTTATGGATAAAAATCAAAAATATGTCTGAGGGTACATAAGTACTTATAGTTGCTACCCGCGGTCTTCGTAGTGCATTTTTAAAATATTTGGGCAAAGAAGATTTTAAAAGTTTGGCAATGCTAAGCATATTATGGGAAAAAACAGTTATTAAACTTCCATAGATTAATTTTGGCCCCACCACAGCATAATTTAGTTTAAAAACAAGTAATTTTTTTTATTACTTGTTTTAAATTGAAATATTGAAAGAGTATACATATATTTTCAAAAATATGAACCGTATTACCTAACTTGCACAAAAATATAAAAAATAACAAACTATAAGTATTCGCTATATTTTTATATTTCACATAATTAACTATATAATACTCATTATGTGAGCACTATTACGTAAAATTGTACACTTTGGGGATACCCTAATGAGAATTAAATTTTGAAAAGATTTATGCAGTAACTTTTTTGAAAACCTCAAAAAATATGTATAAATATAATATGTTTCTTAATATTTTTTTATAAACTTATCGGATATGATAGGATGATCATATACTTGTATGAAATTGTGTATATTTTCATACAATCATATACAAAATTTTACCAGATTAAATCTCGGATCTAAATTAATTTAGATGTATCAATTTATATAAAATCATTTACAATTATATCAGGTCAAAATCCGGATAAATTACCTGTTTTTTATATAATTGTATCTATTTGCGTCAGTTTAGATATAAATTGATACATTTATATACATAGCTGATACAATCTAATACAATTATATCGGGTCATAATTCGGATAAAATTTAACTGGACATTACCCTAATTGCATCAGACTAAATTAAAACCCATTCAAACAGATATAATTATATGGGGCCATATTTCGGATGAAATTTAATAAGATTACATATAGCCTCATATAGAAATTGATATGACTACATAAAGATCCATGTACATTTTTTTATTCGGGTTACTTTAAACATAAAGATCGTATGGTTCCTTCCAATTTTCAAAACATTTATGTTTAACATCAAATTTGTTATAGTTTTCAAGCCACAAATGAGTTTGCTATATTTATTTACCATGTCCGCTGAAATCAAGAAAATTTCAAATAAAATATAAAGAGTTACATTGGAAATTCAGAAAATTTGTAATTGATATTGAAAATTTTCCTTTTTAATTAAAGAAGTTGTAATTTAATAAAGGATTTTTTTAAAATCATTAAATGATAGTGCAAATATTGTACACAGGTAGAAATTGTCAACCGTACTAAAAAATAGTACTGGCAAACAACTGATATTTTTGTAGAACCCACCGAGTTAAAAATTACCAAAAATACAACTAATATTGTACTAGGAAAACACTATATTGTTTGCAAAGCATGTTTTTAACAGTACCACCCGCAAAATTGTTCGCCAATTTCACATATTTAAATATAATGTATAAGGCTACGACCGAACTGTATTGCTGCTTTTTATTTCTCAAAATTTGTTTAGTTTAATATATTTTAAGAGCACAACATTTTTTGAATTACCAACGTTATGACAACCGTGGCAAGTTCGTTTAAACCAACGGTTGGCCAATGTTATCAATCGGTTAGCAGGGCAATGATGTTAAGATTGGTAATCCCAAGTTCTGTCAACGCAAAACCGATTAAAATTGTCATTAAACACTTCAGGTTCGATACTAATACTAAATTTTATTGTGATACCATATTTTTTTATACGTAGCATTGTATTAGGCCATATACAATTATATATGAAATCAGTAAATAAAATATGCGGTCTACGGTTATATCAACTGATATATGTTAAGATATTAATATGTATGAGACCATATCAAAAATTTTCTAAAAACCAAATCCAAAATAAGCTTATATATGATAATATGCGCCATCACATATATCCAAACTCATTCAAATAATCCTGTAAAAATAGCAAAAACTGCTACAAAAAATGAGTTAAAACTATGAAAATTAAAATACTTCTTTACTTAATATAATAAAATAATCTGCTAAAATTAACAAAAACATTTACTAAATATTAGTAGACAAAAAAAGCATTACAAAATAAAAAATTTTTTAATTTTTTTATAAGTATTTTCTTTAATGGGAATAAAAGTCTGTCCTTATAAAATCAGCAATCAAAAATTTTTTAGTAAAAATTTCGGCTGATTTTATCAAATTAAACTGCATTCTATTAAATTTGAAGTAAATATAGTAAAAATTTTGGTAATATTATAGTTTTTGTTTGCTATGTTGAGTCTACAAATATTTAGTAAAATTTTTTGATAATTTTTTAGAGTAAAATGCTATTTTCAATTAATTAAAATTCACATCGAATATAACTTAAATTTTGGAAAGTTAACAGATTTATTTTTGCTAATTTTTAGCTAATTTTTATTAGCCTTTTCTGCTATTTTTACATGTTTATTTTTATGAGTGCATATAAAGCTATATACAACTATATGCTTTTATATAATCTTATATTAAACAAGAAATGATTGTATGTGAACGTTTTCACTCGGGAAGTTATGAATTCTGTCATAAATTTGTTAGAAAATATTTTCGTTATAAATTTCGTTATTTTCATTAAAAAACCATATTTTTGTATATTTTAATCAGAAAAAATAATATAATTTTTAGCCGATTTTTTAGAACAAATATTTTTAATTTTTAAATTGTACTTAAATTTTTTTCGAGTGTATAAGTAAATACTTGCATTGAGTATTCGTATTGATTTTAGTCTGTTTTTCTCATATATTGTCTATTTATTTCTAATCATTTTATGTTTTTTTTCTTTTGCTATTTATTTTGTAATTTCTCTTTCATTTCACTTAAATGACTGACGCATTATTTGCACTTTTGCTCAAATTGTTTACTAATGTGTCACAAGTCTATAGTTTAATGATTTGTGGCAACACCACAACTTATTCATACATTGAACTGAAAAAAACCAACAACAATCAATGCCATTAAATATCAGAAAGCTGTCAAACAAATCTCCAATTTTTATTTTTTTTTTTTTGGGATAGGTTATCTATTGTAACATTTCAGATCGCATATTGACGCCTTTGGAGTTAGAAAAATAAGTCGTATACATTAGCCTCAACAAACACTTACACATAATGCAACCATTGTTGTCATATGAACAAATTGATTGGATTTTGTCAGTCGAAATGGTATTTTTGAAAATTGATATGCTTCTTCAGCAAATGGCTTCTAAAACTATTAAATTACACTGCACCCTTAAATCGATTTTGACAGCAGCACTACTCGACACGATTTTTGCACAGAATTCTACTGCAAACTTTTTTAAAATATTTTGTAGTGAAGTTTTTTCTGGATGTAGTGTTAATGACTTCAATAAATGTAATTTACGTTTTGTTTACAAATTGAAGCCATATGATCATGTTTCATTGCATATTTCTGATTTTTTTGGGTGCAATTTTAATAATTTTGTTCGAATTCGATTGCTATTATTCTATCATAAAGTTAGTTCTCTAATTTCCCTGAATACGTACGTATACATTTTATACTCTTGAATACTAAAAGAAACTCTCAACTTTTATATCCCATTAGAAATTGTATTATTCATGAACGAGATCATTTCATGTTCTGTTGAAATTTACCCAACTTATAGTAGGAAACTAAACTCCCACTATAAGTTGGGTAAATTTACTCTATGTGTGTAAATGAAAAAAAAACACACATTACGTGTGAGTTGGTCAACAAAAAGTGTGTAAATTTACTATACAAGTGCGTAAAAATATAATTAAATTTAAAAATAAATGAATAATTTTACTGAATTTTTAAGTAAAAAACCATGCTTTACATGTAAATATACGGATAAAATGCGTAAAAATAAATATATGCAAAAACCTCCTAAAAATGCGTATATTTACCTTGCGGTAAGAAAGAAAAACAGCCCAAAAAATGTTTCAAATAAAATAAAAAAATACATTTTTAGAAATAGTTTTTTTAATGTGTTGTATATATAATAATAAATTTAATAATAAATATTTGTATATAAGTGGTTGTACATATAGAGAGCTTCAAAGATTGAATTCTATATTGAAAAAATCAAATCCGATTTTTTTAAATCGAATGGTTTTTTTCTTAATCAGTCGCATAGGATTCATTCTTTGGAATTCACGGTAGGGAACTCAATCAATTTAGCTCATTCGATATTATCAATTATTGAATTCAATCATTGTTAATTCCATCGTTGGGAAGTCAATCGTTGGGAATTCAATCATTGCGAATTCAATAATTGAGAATTCAATCTATTTTTTACTCAATCGATTTACAATCTGGGAATTGCCGACATCGGCGAAACTGAAAAACATCGCCAGAATTGAAAAAATCGCTAAAATTGAAAAATATCATTAAAATTAAAAAAATCCCCAAAAATTTAAAACAATCTTCAAAATTATAAAAAATCACTTAAATTATAAAAAATCGACAAAATTAAAAAAAATCACTAAATTTGCCAAATTGAAAAATCGCTAAAAATGAGAAAATATATTCTTTAAATTTTAGCGTTTTTTTTCAAACTTGGAGATTTTTTTAATTTAAGTGATTTTTTTTATTAGTCTTAACGTTTTTTTTTTTTCATTTTTTTTTTTAAGATTTGTTCAATTTTAGCGATTTTTCAATTTTGGCAATTTTTTTCAATATTGGCGATATTTTTAAATCGATTGAGTAAAAACCGACTGAATAAATTGAATGAAGAATTTAATTCTTTAAAGCTCTGTACATATATTATACTCGTATTTTGAAAATATTTTTCCAGAATTAGGCTGCAAACACTTGGAAATAAACGTTTTTGGTACAATAGGAAGTTTTTTAATTCACTATTACAAATACTACATTTATACATTTTTTTTTCATTAAAATTCTCAATAAATTAAATTTTTTAGATTTGTTTAGCTTTTTTATTTGTTTTATTTTTTTTTCAATTTATAAATGTCAAAATATTATTACTATTATAAGTTAGTATATTTACAAACTTAGTGCGTAAAAATTTTATTCAACAAAATAATACTACTTTTAGGCATAATGTGTTTAATTGTAAACACATAATTGGTAAAAATACTGTAAGTGTGTATTATTGTATATAAAAGTGTGCGCAAAATAGTTTTACGCATTTTGATGTATAAATTTACCGAATTTGCTTAATAATACATTCAATTTTACTCGTTTTATAGTAGTAAATTTACAATCATTTTTTAGAGTGTACACTCTAATTAATTTCTGTTGAAATTTACCCAACTTATAGTAGGAAACTGTACTCCTACTATAAGTTGGGTAAATTTACTCTATGCGTGTAAATGAAAAAAATACGCACATTGAGAGTAAGTTTGTGAACACAAAGTTGGTAAATTTACAATGAAAGTGCGTAAAATTTTGATAAAATTTATAAATAAATGAGTAAGTTTACCAAATTTTCGTGTAAAAAAACATGATTTACGTGCAATTATACGTATAAAATGCGTAAAAATACATATTTATAAGCGTAAAAACCCCCTAAAAATGCGTATCTTTACCTTTCGGTAAAAAAGAAAAAAAGCCCAAAAAATTTTTCAAATAAAACACAAAATTAATTTTTAGAAAGAGTTTTATTAATGTGTTGTATAATAATAAATTTAATAATAAATATTTGTATATAAGTTGTTGTACAAATACAGAGCTTCAAAGATTGAATTCTATTTTAAAAAAAATTAAATCGGATTTTTTTAAATCGAATGATTTTTTTCTTCAATCATTGCGAATTCAATAATTGGGAGTTCAATCTATTGTTAACTTAATCGATTTACAATTTGACGAAATCGGTGAAACTGGAAAATACCGCCAGAATTGAAAAAAATCGCTAAAATCGAAAAAAATATCGTTAAAATGAAAAAAATCACAAAAATTTAAAAAAATCTCCAAAATTGAAAAAAAAGTCAAAAATGTAAAATTTACTTAAATTGAAAAAATTAAATTAAATTTAAATTACTAAAATTTGCCAAAAAATCAAATTGGAAAAAGTTGTCGATGTTTCAAATAAATACTCTTTTTTATCTGCGATGCTTACTTTTCGAGAAAAACGCGATTTACGAATCCAGCCAATCAAATCGAAATTTAGGATCGTTGTAGGGGTAATGGGGTTGAGTTTTGAACAATGGTGCAGCAATATTTCCCCCAGCTCCATTAGTTTTTGTAGTATGTACCTTTTTAAAATTGACTAAAAAAAAACGTCCATAACTCAAAAAATAAAAAGCATCAGGAAAAATGTTTGCACAGGTGTTCAAAACTCAACCCCAATACCGGCCTGATTGGCTAGGTTCCTAGATCGCGTTTTTATTTGGAACATCGCCTGTGTTTCGAAAACTAATAACGATACATTTACAGCTATTTTAAGTTTCTCGTCAATTTTTTTTCAATTTAAGCTTTCTTTCCAATTTGAAAATTTGTTTCATTTTTGGCGATATTTTTTTTTTTTTGCAAATTTTTTATTTTTAGTTTCGAATTTTTTAATTTTAGCTATTTTTCTAATTTTTGGCGATTTTTTTAATTTTTGCCGATTTGCTTTTAATTTTTTGCGATTTTGTTTTATTAATTTTAACGTTTTTTTCATTTTTGGTGATTTTTTGTTTATCTTAAAGATTTTCTCAATTTTAGCGATTTTTGGCGATTTTTTCAATTTTGGCAATTTTTTTCAATATTGGCGATATTTTTAAATCGATTGAGTTAAAACCGACTGAATAAATCGAATAAAGAATTTTATTCTTTAAAGCTCTGTACATACATTATATTTTGAAAATATTTTTCCACAATTAGGCTGCAAACACTTGGAAATAAACTATAAACTAAACACTATCACAAACACTACAGTTATACATTTTTTTCCATTAAAATTGTCAATAAATTAAATTTTTTAGATTTTTTTAGCTTTTTTTAATTCGTTTAATTTTTTTTCAATTTAAAAATGTCAAAATAATAATTACTATTATAAGTCAGTATATTTACAAACTTTGTGCGTGAAAATTTTATTTAACAAAATAATACTACTTTTAAGCATAATGTGTTTAATTGTAAACACATAATTGGTAAAAATACTGTAAGTGGGTATTATTGTATATAAAAGTGTGCGCAAAATAGTTTTACGCATTTTGATGTACCGAATTAGCGTAATAATACATGAAACTTTACTCGTTTTATAGTAGTAAATTTACAATCATTTTTTAGAGTGTAGCTAAGTGTTAGAACTATTTACTCTTACCACTTAGATATTTTGATCTATCTTTAAACTTGTAGAATATGCTTCTGGAAATGATATTTGATGAGCAAAACAATTTTCATTTTAAATTTACTTTCCATTTTTGCAAATTTAGTTAATTTTTTTTTTTGGCTTCAATTATAAGAATTAACTTTGAATTAAAACCTTTTAAACTGCTATATACATTTTGTCATGTGCAATATTCTTGCGCAACTTTTGCTATTGTGCAAAATATTACCAGGGTCTATGTTATATTGAAAGGTTGTACAAAATATTGGAAAAAATCAAAAAGGGTTTGATTCTTATTTCGAAACCAAGAAATGTGAAAAATATTTTATAGTGTGTTGGCCACATTGTGCAATTTTTATATCCCTCCACAACAGAACAAAAGAGTGGTACCATATTTTGTGGAAAAGTTTTGTACATCTCATTGCGCTGTGTAGGGCAAAATGACAATAATACTGGCAATAATATTGCAAAGCATATGGGTACCTTTAGAAACCATTATATTTAAGGTTTTATAGTTTTAAGTGATACAATGAAGTTGATTGTTAATGTTGTTCTAGAACTAGAGACTCGGTTGGTTTTTTTTGAAAAATAAATTAAATTAATCCTCTAAACCTGCACGCATAAAAAATACACTTTTGAAAATGTTTGGAAGCAATTATTTTATGCTTACAATGATTCAAATTTTCAAACCTAAATATAGATAAATTTGAAATTTTAAAATTTTTAGTAGCTGATGGCCCTGGCAGCCAGTGCTAATTTTTTTTAGATATTATTATTATAAATGTTTGGATGTAAACGGGTTTTACTTTTTCCGAACATATATATGTTTACAGGCAACAATAATTATATTTGCAAGCGAACATGTTATACTAAATAGAAGCATGGGAAACGGAAATGTGTGTAAATCCAGCAGGGCGTTTTTGCAGCTTGTGAATCTGATGTCAAAAAAGTTTCATCTAATTGCCTTTACTACGTGTGAGGCTTTCTTTTCTGAACCATTGACTAGGGTTCTAAAAAAAAAACTAAAATAAAGTTTAAATTTAAATATTTGTTGATCCAAATAAAAGTTTAATTGAATTCGGTTCTATGAGGGATATGGTAGTATTAATTGAAATAACTTGTATTTATTTAGATGATTTAGTTCTAATTACAAAATATTTTAATCTTTGGAAACACTTCCCTAACTACTTGAGATGCCACCTTATCGAATATATAAAAAATACATAATAGATTTGGCAAAACCCACAATCAGGGTTGTCGGATTTATTTAGCCGTTTTTCGCCAAACAGAGTAATGAAAATCGCCAAAAAAAAAATGTTTATGAGGTTTTATGTAAAAATAACTGTAAACAATATCGAAGCGATTTTTAGAACTTTGGACATTTACATTTTATTGAAAACAATAAAATTTTGCTGAAACTGATAATTCAAGTACACTTTTTTAAAAATAAAAAAAGTCTATTGAAAAAAGGTCTTTTTCCACAAAATTTGGTTGCTAGTCTACGGTTTTATTTATAATATGTCTCTTTATAGTATAATATACTAAAAATATATCCAAGTGGTGTGACTTTTTTTTTATCACGTTCATAAACATAAAATTTCGTTTCAAAATTCATCATTTTTTTACGTTGATGTTCGTATCCCGTTATTGGTGCCTTCACATAAACTTGATATACCTCAAATTGTATAAAACTACACCGTTTTTAAAATACTGTCTCAGAATAGTAAAAAAAAATCGGATAATTTTGGTGTCACTTAAGGGACACCAACCAAAAACATTTTTTTTTTTAGTGAATGTATTTCCTAGATCTATTGAATCCATTTTGTACTGATATGAATTGGGTTGAAAGTTAAGAACTATGAGCAAAAAAGAAAATAAATGAAACACTTTTGAAAGTTTCAAGTAAATTTTTTCAATTTTTCGAATTTTAAAGGGCCATCAGTTCTTAAGGTGAAGACTTTTTAACGTAAAACTTTGCATGCCATAGTTTTAAACTATACACTGAAATAATTATATTTCATGATATTAATGAAACAATTTCATAGAGATTTTTTCTCGTAGATTCAATGAAGAATTTCAATATATTCAACAAATTTTATTAATATTTAGAAATTTTTCAAAAATTTTTTCTCTTGTTATATCCTCCATCCCATAGTGCAGGAGGGTATATATCACTTTGTCAAATGTTTGTAATTCTTTTAAAAAAATTCTGGGACCCCATAAACTATATATATTCTTGATCAGGATGAATAAAGAAGTCGATATAGCCATGTCCGTCTGTCAGTCTGTCTGTGTTAATACACAATTCCTCCGCCAATACAGAAGAGGTGTTGCTAATTTTCAGTCAAATTGTTTGTTGATATCATGAGCAGTTCAAAAGTTTCTATGTAATCACCTTCTTGGACCCCTAAATGTTTTTTAAAAGTCCATGTGAAAAAAGCATAACTTTGCTTAAAATGTAATATTAAATTCCTGTCAGTGCATGCAAACGATTTCTCAACTCTTTCTACAGTTTTTATCAATTCTGTAAATTGTCACTACTAATTTTAAAACCAATTATTATCCCAAAAAAAACTTCCTTCATTGAGAACAAACCTGCTGAATAACTTTGAACATTAATTTGTGTTTCAGTGAAAAATAAGATGAAAAACATTTATTAAAATATAATATTCCTAGTATGTTAAGATCAAATCGGTATGTTTTTCGCTAAAATTAAAGTGTTTTTGTATTTTATACAATTCATTTTCGTTACATTGCTAAGAGCATATTTTGTGGCTTTTTTCTACTAAAATCCCGGGGATTTGTTTTATAGAAAAATAATTATTTCAGTGCTACATTATATGTAAATATTTCATGTACGGATAATATTATTTTCTACAAATATTGATTACTTTGAGACATCGATTTGTGCTTTTCCCCTATTTCAAGTGTTATAAGCAAACTGCATTTAATTATTGCAATCGAGTGTTAGATTTTTTTCTACTAAAATCGTTTCATTTACAAAACAAAAGTTTTTTTCCTAAGCATATTTTTTCTATTATTTTTTTTTATAAACTTCCCTTCACAATTTAAAAGGTGGAGCCAGTTATTCTTCAAATTTTGTCCTTTCTCAATTACAATTATGTAGATATTAAATTACTAATTCACAATATATTTATTATTTTTAAAACTATTTTTTTCTAATTACTGTCTCTTTAAACCTGTCCCTTTATAACTTAATATATGGCGCTATTGACAATTTTCCCAATTGGACGTTTCCATCAATTGGAATTGGATTCTTAAAAGAATATTAATTGGATTTTAAATCTCAATTCAAATATATATTTAATATCATAGAAATTAAACATAGCGATTTAAGCGCCTGAATATCGAGGATTTTTTAATAGCAAAGACACAAACCATATGTATTGAATTGTGTAAATATTTATCTGTATTTATATACAGTGCAATTCGCTTTTAACGATAATTGATACAACATTTTTTTCTTCACCCCAAATACATTATTGTTATTTTTACAAATAATATAGATATATATATATATTGTTTGCACTTTCACTGGCTAATTCAAACAATGAGATGGAGGGTATCCAAAAATTCGGCACAGCCGAATTTAATCTTTTTTATACCAAATTCGGCACATCGGACTTTAATGCTTCCACTTGTTTTTCAATTTGTTTTTCACAAAAACTTTCAGCAACAAATATTTTAATTAAGTTTATAATAATAGACATTATGACTCAGAATTGAAACTAAATATGCATATTTAAGCAGTTTTTTGTTATATAAAGATGTAAATACTGCACTATGGGTAAAAAACTATCTAAACGTATTCAATTTTGAAATAAATATGAGCTTTTCATTAATGGGCAAAAATAAAACTAAGGGGTCTATGATTTTTCGAAAGTCGACATTTTTTCGAAAAAATAATTTTTCGCTTAAGAATAGTCAAAAAATAAAACCATTTGAACAGTTTTGCAAAATTGTCATTTTTACAAAAGATATTGCCAAATATATTTTTTTTAAGTTGCATTCGAAATTTATATTTTCCAAGCGATCTATTAAATTTCACATAGATGATTAAAAACTAAAACTATTTGTAAAATCTATCAGTGCGCTTTTATCCACCTCAGTCTCTCTCAATCTGCTCTCTTTTTATTGTTCGAAAACTCGGACCGAGCAACTGAAAAACATTGAAATATATTAAGTTTTAATAGAAAATAACAAAATATGAGCAAAATAAAAGTGAGTGCTTTAAGCAATAATTTGTTTTAGTGTAAAAAAATGTTTTCATTTCCTTGTCCGAGTTCAGTATTTTGTTGCTGAGAGGCAACAAAATACTCAATTTGTATATACTCTTTGGATATATGCTTAGTTTTAATTTGTAACTAACCACGCAAAAAAATGTGCGATTTATATAAAAAGTTAAACAAATATTTTGTTAGATCGGTTACAGTAAAAGTTATAACGACTTTTCTGCGACCACGTTTTCTCTAATAACACTTTATTCTTTAAAGTAACGAATAATAACGCAAAAATAAATAAAATCTTATGGTTGTATGCTAACTTCACAATAGTTGTTACCTATATTTCAATAGATTTAATGACAAAAATAGTTTTTCTCATTTTTCGTACTGTTGGTGGAAAAATTTCTAGGCAAAGCATCCGAAATTTTTATCCGATTAGACAAAATTCAGCATATGTTTATATATATATTTTCCGCTAAAAGTCGTAAAAAAGTGATCCTAATTTTTAAACTTAATTTTTATCATCACATTTTTTTATACATTGATGCAAGAAGTTCCTCATCAACTTTTTCCAACTTCTGTTCCATTATTATAAATACTTTTGTTTTTAAAAATAAACATTTAAGCAAAATCGGATATCTTTGATATGTTTTTTAATTATATCTGTTTTTTAATTATATTATCTCGAAATTGGGCAAACAAAAATTAAAAAAAACCCAACTGTTTTCAAGAGACTGAATATTACTGCGATAAAAAACATGTTTAAGAAAGTCATACGTACACTTTTTGATTCAAATTTGTTTTCACAAATTTCGTTACTAAAATTTTCGGGTGGTAAGTTACGAATCAATATTAAGCATATATCTTACAACTGGCAATAGTTTTAATTATTTATGGCAAATTTCAGACAGATCGGTTAAATAGATCGCCTGGAAAATACTAGTTTCGAATACAAATTAAAAAATTATATTTTGCCATATATGTTGCAAAAATTACAATTTTCCAAAACTATTCTTCAACGAAAACTTATGTTTTTTCGAAAAAATCTCGACTTTCGAAAAATCAGGGACCCCTTAGTTATATTTTTACCGTAAAGTAATTGATGGGCTGAAATTATTATCAAGCTCTAAAAAGTTTCACAGTTACTGCATGATAGTTGTTTGTTTAGTACTCAGTAGTTGTTGTTTTTAACGATGCGATTACAGAAGCTTATCAATGACAGTAGTGTATCTATCCAACTCTATTGATTCATTGGAGCATCGTCGGAATGTGGGTTGTGTGACACTTTTCTATCGATATTACCATGGGAGATGCTCATCTGAGATAAGTGAACTTATTCCACGAGCCCGAGTTTTTATTCGTAATACTCGCTTATCTCGTAGAGCACATCCGTTTGTAGTTGATTGTCCTGTGTTTCGCACAACGCATTACAGAGAAAATTCGTTTTTTAGTCGAACGATTCGTATGTGGAACAAACTTCCCGCAGAAGTCTTCCCTGTTACTTACAATTTAGAAAAATTTAAATCAAATATCCACAAACACTACTCCCTCTTTCCTCCTTCCCATACCTTATTTCCCTGATCAATACAATGCATTGCAGGGGATGCCCCCCTGAGTATTGGTTAAATTAAAAAAAAAAAAAAAAAACTAAAGGAATATACTGTGCTTTTTAACAGTTGTTTAAAGCAGTTATTCTAGTATTTTATTGCACCACTACTGAAACCGTATTTTCTGCCGTAAAAAGTTAATTTTTGTTAGTTATTTTGAAAAACACAAATTTCGCCGAGTTTTTAAAAATTCTTGTTGAGTTTATATATGTTATTATTGATATATTCATAGTTTGCAAATAATAATTAGAACTTTTCGTTATAAACCGCAAAAATAACAGTTACAGCAGTTATACCAACTTTTTTAGATGTTTAAAAATTTTTGTAGTAAAAAATTTTCAGATATTTTAATGTTAGTAATTTTTACTGTATTTGTTAATTGTTTTTCAACAGCAAAAAATAACTAAGTTTTTAGTTATTTTAAATGTAATTACCTTTGTCGATTTTTTACTGAATTTATAGTTGTTTTAACTGTCACTTTCAGTACACTGTCACTGTCAAACATTTTCACATTTGCACATTCACAAGGAGATGCTACAATTTTAAATTAACTTTTCCTTTTGAGTGTTAACAATACAATCCGTCATTAAATTTGTTATTAACCTAATATTCATGGGCGTGATGCCCATTAGAGCAGCATTTTTTCAACTTTCGCTTTTTATCAATTATTGCTGCGATTATTAAAAAATTAGATCTAAACGTTAAATGGTGAAAATTAGAAAAAAATCTAATAGCATTAACCTGTGGCGCCTGGGTACAATGTTTCTTAAACTGCTTTAATAAAAATATGTCTTGCGACACATAATTTTAAATTAATTTTATCATGCTAAGCACAAATCACACTAATGGTTTTAGAGATATTTTTACTAAAACTGCAGTTTTTTCCCTCCATTCTACAATTTTATTAAAAATTATACTAAATGTTTTTGTTTCTGCACTAGCAAAATATACAAAACTACTTTTTATTTGAGCATAATAATGGGAATATTGATTGAAGGGCAACTTGTAAATTTACCTACAAATATCTCGGAAAAACAGAAAATTTACATAGTAAAATTGTTATGCTTTTCAATTTTATACACATGATTATTGAAGGAATATTAACTTTTGATTTTAATTAATTAATGCTTTGATTGTTATGGCACTAGTTAAAATAGTTTTGTGGTGTGAAATGTAAGAAAAATCGGATTACCCAACACTTGGCGATCTGCGAAAAAAGCCTCTAAATTTTGGACAAAAAATTAAAATTAATTTAAAAAAATATATTTTGTGATACATCATCTGTAATTGCAGACATAATTAAGGTGAAATGAAAGCATGTTTTGTGTAGTTTTTATGGGCAAAAAAAAAATTCTAAGATAATTTTTAAAAAATTTCTAAAATAGAGGAAAAATATGTAATTTTTAGTGAAAATCAAATCGCAATATCTCCAAAACGATTAGTAAAATTCGTGTTCAGCATGCCAAAGTTAATAAAAATGTATATGTCGCTAGACACATTTTATTAAAGCATTTTAGGGAAAATTTTAAAAAATCGCAAACATTGGTAGCGGGGCGCCACGGCTTAAAGTTATCCGATTTTTCTCAAATGTGCACCAAATAACTTTTAGACCAAATTTCTACAATAATCTGAACAGTAAATTAATATCTTTTAATAAAAGATTTTCTTCGTACAAAAGAAAAATCGCACTAATGCCCACTGTAAAGTGCACTGTTACAATTTTACAATAATTAAATAATATTTTATAATCCACCTCGGGAAAAAAATCTTTTAAAGCTCTTTTGATGCAAATATTAAAAATATTTTGTTGATTACTAAAATAATTGGCCCATAGTGGGGTACAAAATGTAAACACTTTAACGGTAAAATCCTTAATAGAGGTTAAGGCAAAATGAAGCAAAATAAAAAAAGAAACCTCAAATAAAACACGTTTTTAACATAAAAAAAAATATTAAGAAAAAATCCAAAACAAGGTGTGTTGATGCAATATTTCTCAAGTGTCAATTATTCAGAAAAAAAAATATTTTTTTGTAATTTCAAAGGAAAACGAATTAGGGTAACTTTCTTGCCAAAAATTGTTAATATTTATGAATGAATTTTGTATAGTGCTGGGAGGGTACGAGTATAAGCTTTTGATTTTGAATAGAGTTTATTATTGCATCAGTATTTTTTCTTACGTTTGTGTGTGTGAGTGTGTGTAATGGAATTTACTTTGTGTTGGTTTATTCGTTATTGCTGTTTTTGTAATTCGGCACTGAATAATTTTCGAACTCCCTCAGGTGGAGGCTTTTTTCTTAATATAAAGTGAAATATTGTGATTTTTTAGATGTGGAAGTTGTCGATGGTTGATGAGGTTTTTTGTTGTTGTGTTATTATTACATTGAAACCACATTTCACCGCTTAGGGTCTTGTGTGTTTTTTTCTTCTTTTTCGTCTGCATGTTTCATAATTTTTTTTTAAGCTTTTTTGTGTTCGTAAGAGGCTTTGAGCTTATTTTATACCCTACAATAACAAAATTGACACTATACACAGAAAAAACTAAAAACGGGTTTCAATTAAAAATGTTATTGAATCAATTAATATTTTAATTGATTTTGCACCTACCACTGAAATGATAGTATTAACTAAAAAAAATTGCAGATAGTTTATTAAAACTCTTTCAATTTAAATAATAATATTATCAATTAAAAGAGTTATTGGTTTTCTTTACAACCTCAATTAAAAAGTTTAGTTAAATTGATTAAAACTTTAATTGAAACTTGAGAAGAAAACAATGGTAGTTTTAATTGAAAATTCGTATGTTTTTATTTTTGTTATATGCCCCCCATTAAATAAAAAAAAGAAATGTAGGTTTGTAAATTAAATTGACATTTTATTTATAATAAAATTAAAGCTTTTTAATATAAAAATGTATTATAAGAAAACAAGTAAAAGTAAAGACAAAATTTTTGTTTTGCTTGTCTTGAACTTTTTCTTGTAATTAAATTGCTTTCTTAAAAAAATCACACACAACTTTAAAATGATAGTTTAATGACACTTATACTTATTGAAAATTTAATTATTTACAAAAATAATAGTTTAATTGTCCTTTTTCGATAAGGTTTATTTAAAGCCACATGTCCACTTTTATTACCACATATAAAACACGAAACTAAATTAAGCTTTCGTGCGTACACGAATATCACAACAAAAAGGGTGTTGCAAACTCTAGTGAAATAACTACGATTTTGCGTGTATTTGAAATCGGTAAACTATTCAACTTATTAAAAGTTAATCATTTGCGATTTTTTTTTTTATTTACAAATTAAATAATATATTGATATAATTAAACCTTTGTTTGATTATTTAATCTAAATAAAATAAAAAAAAAAATAGTTTGCCAAATTTTTAAAAATTTTGTTTACATGTTGTCAACACTGTATGGATATATTAGAAAATTCAATAAATTTTTAAATTGAATCAATTAAAAAAAATTTTTAAATTGCCATTGATATTCAAAACAATCGAATAATTTAATATTTTTGGGCCATAATTTTTTCTGTGTACCGATCCCAGGAACGGACATGTTACTTTTACATGACATGGACATAGGAATAGAATTTGAGGAACCTGAGACATGTCACCTATGTCTTTATGGATATATCTGTAATATATCCCAGGTTATCCTAGTAACATATTTGTGTTTTGAGTGGTTAGGTCTGTGATATGCCACAAATGATCAATTTCCACCTAATATTACTACATCATGTAAAAGTCACAATTGATTTCATCGGATATCTACCCACATATAATACACCACACCGTTTTTGTCTTTAGCGGAGTTTTGGGATGTACGTACTCGAAAATGTTGTGTTTCATTTCAGAAACACCTGTTAATGTGGAGATCAGTTCACACACATGAGAACACATTTTATCGCCAGTGGCGGAAATCGCATTGAAATGAAATTATTCATTCTATTGATTCAGAAAGCATTTAGAAATTGGCGCGAGAACAAAAATGTCAATACTGAATTGATACGCAAACATGCACAACATATTAGTTTCATAGGAGTAGAAAAAAAATTAAACGTATTGTTTTTATATATTTAGTTAGAATATTGTTTTACCTCAAGTCCAAAAATCTAATATGATGTAAAAAATTTGACAATTTTCATGAACATAAATATATGTATATGTATAAAATATGTGTTTGCATGTGTTTACAATTGAAATCGCGAATGAACTAGTTCACTGGAACTACTCACTCAGTTGAACGATATGACCTAGTTCACCACTATCCGCTCCTGCAGTTCAATCGTTCATTTAGTTAGTGTTACTTATTTTTAATTTAATCTGTTAACAGTTTTTTCAACTGGTATCTTTTTTTCTAAAGTAAATTTTAAATCCAAATTAAACGAAGTATATAAAAAATATTATTTTTGACAAAACTCGTTTGTTTTAATATTCTTATTTTGAGTAATATATTTTTTTTTTTATTAAATTTATTCTATTATTTTTTTTGCTTATTTTTTTTTATTTAGCGGACACAATAGATATGCCAGACCGCCGCAGTTTCGTCCCATCCAAGAACTCGTCAGTGGTTAATTTATGTGTCAATTGAACAGAGTATTTTATATTCTTAAATTGCTCCATATGAAAAACTTTTTACTTTGTGTCGTAGTGAGTTTCAAACCCACACTCATACAACAGGCTATGACTCGTAGCATCACCTCTTAGAGAGTTGAGCCAGCATTGTATTGTTTTTAATTCAGAAGAGACAGTGTTAACTAATAGCTATGGACAATTTATTTTTTATCGTTTTTTAATCCTATTGTTATCTCTTTTTCACAAGTAATTATCACATTATGATGCGCTTTATTCACATTAGTTTTGTTTCATTATTAATTAATAGCGATAAAAGAGTAGTGCCAAAAAAGAATAGTTGGTTAAAAAATTATAAAAACAAACGATTTAAAAAATTGTCATATGAACAATTGATCGAAATTGTCAAAGATCGATTGAACTAGAAGAGCGACTTAGTTCATTCAGAAGAATCGAAGTAGAAAGAACGCTCACTCAAACGAACTAGGTTGACCAAGTCTCAATTGAAACAACAGACGATGAAAACACAATTTTTAAACCATATAATGTAGGAAGGTACCCAGTCAGAAAAAGGCGAACGGGCCAAAGCTGGCGAATATATCCAAAATAAAAACAACTTTGGTTAAAAGAGAATTATGAGTACAACGTATTTCATCGCATTCAATATATTTGTTAAAATTACGTTACTCACTAATAAAATCTACTAAATACTGATACATTTATATTTTATCCATCCATTTCTAAAAAAATTTCGTTAATATTCTTAAAAACTTTTCTAACTTGTAAATAATTTTCTTTTGGTAATATGGTTCAGTTTTCGTCAAATTCGGATAATAAATAGCGTAATAAATCATAATTTTCCAAACATACTTCCAAAAATAAATTGCTCTGTATACACTTTTTCTATATATTGAAAATTTCAAGTTTAAATTTTCGCATCTTCTACTTACAAGGTTTTTCTGCCGATGGGTTCGCTCCGATCTTAATGAAATTTGGATATATGATAAAGAAACCAAAATAATTGACTTGTATTTTTTAGCAGCCCAATCTCACGTTTAAGGGTTAAAAAGTGGGGTCAAAGTTAATTTGTGTTTGTATGGAAACATGTCTGAAACTCATGAAATTCAGATTTTGTTTTGCAGTTTCGATCTACTGCAATACCAATATTGCCTATGTAGTGTGTTAGGGTTGCCCTATATTTCAAATATTTAAAATATAGGTTAGAAAGCTCTTTGGAGAAAGGCGTATAAAAGCCAAACAATTACAAATGTCGGGAAAAGCTCATATAGCCTCTCGAATATATTTAATAGTCATACTTTTAGTATTCTAGATCTGTAGATATGCAAAAAAATATTTAAAAGTATCAAGTTTTGACCATTTCCCAAGTTTTTCTAGTCTTCTGAACAATTTACTTTATTGTCTGTATTATTCACGTCCCCTTTTCAAATGTTGGGAAAACAAAAAAAGTTTGTTTGATATAATTTTTATTAAAAATTAAAACTATGTTTTTTTCGAAATTTAATTGTGCATACTCCATATTTCTTTATTACTCTCTATATTTCTTTATTAGGATAGTGTCTTAAAAAATAATCAATAGAGTTTTTGTTTTCAAATTTATTAATTGACCACTTTCAGGAATGTGTTGATAGATCTATTTCGGGAATTTTCTAGGCTCCCATCATTAGAACACGTTTTGAAAGAAGTGACAATCCCATGCAAAACATCAAACATTCAAACATTCCCACTATGAAATCGTGTTAAAGATTATCACCATTGATCAAAAAGAAAGTGAAAGCTTGTTCAAACTCTACCTTTGGTAGATATACAATACACGCTTTTTGTTTTTATTCTCCTTTTTATTTGCACACTTGTTTTGTTTTATTAAAAACAAAATGTAAAGGGGAGTAAACAAGACCGTTCTTTGTCTTTTAACAAATTTGATATAATTTTTATTAAAAATAAAAATTATGTTTTTATTTTAATAAAAACTTTTCACACACAAAATATAGATTTTATACAAAAAAAAAAAAATAAAATTAAAATATTATCCCAAAAGCCATGTAGGCCTTGAACTCGAAAACTTTCGACCACAAAATTTTTTACACAAAGCATTATCATTTTATAAAATAAATGTTCTACCAGTGGATTTGAGCCGTTGCCAATTTCGTGTGTGTACTTAAAAACCGTTGGCAATTTCTGACTGCATAGTACTAAGAAATCACTTTTTGCAAACGTTGGCATAGTGGTCTAAGTCAGTTATATGAGTTTCTGATTGGGTAGTTAAAAATTTTCAATGGTAGCTTATCGCTAACAACGTAACTTTAATGTTTGCTTTAAGAAACCGGATAAGGGTTTTTTTTATATTAACGTATGTATATTCAGCGGATATTTGCTCGATATTCAATACAGCTATATACTACTAAAGTTGTTTTTCGTCATCCCAACAGGGTACGAATGTTGCTCAATAACTGTTAAAAAAGCCACAAGTTTTTATTATGTTTATCACCATGTTTACCGAGGAGCCATTTCGACTTGTTGATTAAGGATTTTGATTCATTGATCGACGCAATTAAGATCTTTAGAACAAATCGAAAACCGGCTTTCTAAATTCGACGGATTTTGGTCACTCTAACTTTATTCTTTTCATTTTTGACAAAATCGTCTCGCGCTCTTCAAACTTTTTCGACAAATAATTTGATTTGGCATTTAAAAAAAGGCAATTTTAATTGAAAAGAAGCTATACATTTCTAAAGCAAAATTATTGAACTTTCCAATTTTTTTAGTACGTGCACTAACAGTAAAAAGCTAGTAATGTAATAGTCAGAGCATACCAACCACTGGGACCAATATGGTCTCAGGGTGACCCCGAAGTTAAAAAATGAGAATATTTTTTTCCTAATTTTTTGGTACTTATTATCTCGAACGCTCTTGGACATAGGGGATCAAACTTTTGGTAGGACATGGTCGAATCCTTCAAGTTTCAAGAAACATTAAGATATTTGAAATTGATTCATTCCCATTGGTCGCCAAAGATACAAATTGGAGTTGTTTTTATTGTTTTTATTTATTATTTTTTGTTCGTACAGAAATTTAAGCAATTTTTTCTCGATTTGATTTTTAAAAAGTGATAGTCATAGATTTTTATCTTCTGATTCCAAATTTTTCTATCACTTCACAATTTTGAAATATCGATTAAAAGATATATTTTAGGATTACAGTAAAAACTCGATTTACGACTCAAGCGATTTTGAATTTTTTGATATATTCAAGTTTAGCATAGCGAAATAATTAAAAAACATGCGCCATATGATGTAAACAAGATATTAGAAATGAACTCGACACGTATTTCGCTGTTACTTGGGCAAGGTATTTGTTCACTAATTTTGACCGTTGACAACCAATTGGATATATATGTCCATGGATTTTATCATAGAAGGAGTTGAAAATAAAATACTTTGACTACACTTTTGTTTAAAAATGTCGGGTCTACAAACACGAATCAGCAGAAAAAATTGGTAATTTTACTGCTGTTTAATTTCGGACGTGAAAGGGTTGAAAACGCATTTGATTTTGAATTTTCAAAAATTATAATTTTAACAATGGCTAAATCAGTGTTACCATATTACAAACATTCACCAAAATCATACACTCAAATAAAAACGTCTGTAAAAGTTACTGAAAAATCAGTAATTTCACAGAAAACGCAATTAATTTTAGGCCAGCAAACTGTATAGCTAAGTTAAGGAAAAGTGCCTGCAATGGTTAGAAATATGAATGTAGTATGAACAATTTGTAGGCGTAACTAAAATTTAGTATTAAATAAAGAAATTAGTACAAAAGCTCTACAACAACTTTTTATTTGAGTTAGTCTGTAAATCACTTGGTTGCTTTGGTAGACCCAGTGTTAAACTTTTATCTTGTATCTTTTATCTTTTTCTGGAATCTTTTATTTGTTGGGTTTTCTTCAGTCTATGTGATGATGCTGTCAGAATGAAAGACAAACTGACATATTTAAACATTATTATATAAGCGTATTGCTAAAAATAATTTAAATTTTATGTGTGTAGTAACGAATATTTTTGATTGGCCGGTTAAAAAAGTTCGTATATGATCATATATATTTTTTATATGATTATATATCGGCATCCATATTCGTTGGTACTAGAAAATTTAACCTACATTTCCATATATTATTTTACATAGTCATCCTATGTCATACAAAATTTGTTTAAACTTTTAAATTTCTGCAACGAAAAAGAAAATTATTCAAGTTCGAGGCCATACTCTATGTTTCTTGATTAGGATATTGTCCTAACAAATAATCTATACAGTTTTTGTTTTCAAATTTATTAATTGACCACTTTCATAATTTATTATTTTTAATAAAAATTATATCAAATTTCTGCAACATGTTTTCAGTTGCAAGTTTACGAACAAACAAAAAGTGGGCAGATTGAGAGAGACTGAGTCAGATAGAAACCCACTGCTACCAAGTGCATTTTAACAAATTTTAATGCATAATTAAAAAATAATATTTTTTAATTCTGTGATATATCATCGAATTTGTGTTATTTATCATCTTTTGCACTTTATATTATCAGTTCCACACTAAAAATGTCGATTATAAATTAAAAACAACAATAACCGCGATTTACCTTGAGACGGAAATACCAGTGTATGCCAAATCGCCGTTATAAGTTGTTCAGAAAAAAGTAAAATTTGTTATCAAATTCTAATAATATATGCCTTAAAAATACGGGGGCCTATCAATATGTCCGTGACTTTTCGGACTTCCCTCGTAGTTATATGAAATGCAACACTGCTCCCATCAAGTACCACCTGTTAATAGACTACTGTCAAATATTGAACAAGTTCCGTCATTTACTTTGCGTTTAACAGCTGTTCAAAACATACAACCTCATGGATATTTTTAAAAATGGAAAAAAAATGAATTTCGAGTGCTCATTAAACATTATTTTTTGCTAAAAAAATACCGTCAATCAATCCAAGGAAAAGCTTGATAAATACTATTGGGACTCTGCACCATCGATTTCAATAGTAAAAAAGTGGTTTACTGACATACACGTTCCTACATTATATTTTTTTCCTATTTTTTTTTTTTAGAAGATTTTGTATTTTAAAAAAATGTTTAAAAAAAAACAATATTATTTAAAATGCCAAATGGCGTTAACAAAAAATATTGCAAATGGCAAAACATGTATACTACCAACAATAAAAATAAAATAAATGAAAAGTACTCAGTCAATTAAAAATTGATAGCTCTATTATAGAATTATTTTCAATTACATTTTAATACATATTTGATTATGATTTTTATGATATTTGTATACACATTTGATTAAAACTCAATTGATTTGATTAAAAAGAGCTCAATATTGTATACACTCAAAATAGTTTGTAGTTTAAATTAACAGAAAATGTAATTTAACATAAATGATAAATCACTTAAAAGCCGGTCTACTTACTTTTCATTTAAATCAAATGTATCTACCCAGCCAGAAAAATACGAACGGCAAAGCATTGGCCCAGTGCTTTCAACGGTGGTATGAGCGTTGGCAAAGCGTTGGATTTCTGAAGATTTAAGTGCTTTCCCAACCCCAAAATGATAACACCGGGCAGGGCTTGGCCGTTCCTTTTTTAAAACGTTGGCAAAGCACTGGTAATGAGCGCTTTGCCAGTACCAGAACCATAATTTTAAAACGTTGGCAAAGCATTGGTAGAACAACCAATAAAGTGTTTTTTTAATGATAAAATAATTGCTTTGACAACCCCAAAATGATAACATTGGCAGGGCTTGGCCGTTTCTTTTTTTAAAACGTTGGCAAAGCACTGGCAATAAGCGATTTGCCAGTACCAAAACCACAATTTTAAAACGTTGGCAAATCATTGGGATATTAACCAATAAAGTCCTACTTTGTAATTCACTTCAGTAAAGAGTTGTATTAATTCTTATTGAATGATTTAGGTAATTTGAACAGAAATAACAATAGGCTTGCTTCAGCTAAGTTAATTACAAAATAACTGAATATTTTTTTTATCAAATTAATTTTTTGAGAAGTTAGCACGATTTTTTACTACAATTTTACTAAAGAAAGAAATTTGAAAATAAATTTCTTAAGTAAAATTTTAGTACAAAAACAATACTCTGTGCTGACTAAGTATAATGGGA
The DNA here is from genome assembly GCA_021234595.1 of Delia radicum. Lineage (NCBI taxonomy): Eukaryota > Metazoa > Arthropoda > Insecta > Diptera > Anthomyiidae > Delia > Delia radicum. The sequence continues at coordinate 238,563,264 of CM037851.1, forward strand.
GACCTTAATTTTCTTAATTTCAAATCATAAATTGCAATTTAGTTTTGAACTTTTCCAATCTTGTAATTTTAAATTTTATAAAAATACAGATTAGAAAATTTTTTAAATACGAATTGAGTAAATACTTATTACACTCAAAAAAAAGTCAGTAAAGTCAGCATCATTTTTGCTGGGAGGATACTTGCAAAAAAATTGCTAACATCAGCAAAAAATTTGCTAAATTAGCAATTTTTTTACAAGGATCCTTTGAGCAGAAATGTTGCTGACTTTATAGACTTTTTTTGTGTATGAATTTGATTTGAATACCATATGCTTATGGTTAGTTGATTTTAAATTCATTTAAGTATGTAAAATAAATTTAAAAATACTATTAATTTGTTATTTTCATTAAACCTGCTAACTTATTTAAAAACAAACGGTTGTAAATTTAGTAAATCGAACACTAGCCAAGCACTTTTGGCCAGCGTTGAAAGAAAGCGTTGTGAACAAGGGATGTGCCACTGTTTTAATTATGTTAACGGTGGTAAATTTTGTAAATAAGTACTGGCAATGCACTTTTTGCCAATGTTGGGATAGCGTTCTAAGCCAGAGCTGTGCCAATGCTTTTTTATTTTTACGGTTGTAAATTTTGAAAATCAACTACTGGCAAAGCACTTTTTACGAACGTTGGCAGAGCGTTCTAAGCCAGGGCTGTGCCAGTGCTTTTATTATTTTTACTGTTGTAAATTTTGTTAATTAAGCACTGGCAAAGCACTTTTGACTGACGTTGGCAGAGCGTTGTAAATCAGTGCTTTGCCAGCACTTTATTTGTTGGGCCATTGGCAAACAGTACTCTGCCACTGCTTGATTTTTCAGACCATTGGCAATTTCTGGCTGGGTAGTTATTTATTTTTAAATATCGTTTTTATAACTAACAAATCCGTAAATACAAAAGAATAGTAAGTTAAAAATAAATATTCAAATTCTAACTACAGATCAATAAATATAAAAGTTATATTCAGTTATTTGAATTTTTTTTTTTTTTTTTATTAATTAATAATCATATAATTACAAATTATATGCTATTACCCGAACCAATCACTAGCTACTATGGCCTTCGGCGCATTGTAGCGAAAACAGACCAGTGCCTGTTATGATAATCGAACCCACTACCCCCGCACTGATAAGCCAGCACGCTACCAACTAGCCTACCGGGGCGCACTATTTGAAATTATTTCAGTTTTTTGTTTTTTTTGTCTTGATAAATGTAAATTAATATTTGTGTAAACTTTTTGAATTTCTTGTAATTTGAATTGAAATAATTTTGTATATAAACAAATCTTTTTAATAGAAAAACAGACATGCATTTTTTGAATATTTTTTTTTGAAAAAAATAATTTAAATTTATAATAACTGTAACGGAAACGGAAACAAATAAACTGCAATATTTCGTTTTTGTGGTTAAATTTTTGATAATTTAAGTAAATGCAAATAATAATTTTTTTTTTTTACTAAACAGTATTTTAAATACAATTTAATTACAGACTAGGACTAGCCAAAATTGACTAACCAGCAGTTTAGATTGGATGATTTTCTGAAATTTATTTTACATAAATTTCATTTTTATTTTGTTGCAGAAAACGGAGTTTTATTATAAAAACATCCTACTGGTTGAAGCGCCACTTAAGATCATGTGGCTTGAAGCGGTTTAATCTCCTTTGTAGACCTAAGGTGCTTAGAAGAAGCGGGATTTCAGGGTTAATGTGTTGTATCAGTTTAATTTCATGTGTTTCAGATCCGGTTTGTAACTATGTTTTGTAGCACTTTGTTTTGAAATCTTTGTATGATGATTTGAAGCACACTATTCTTCGCACATCCCCAGATTTGGATTCCATAAGTCCAGACTGATTTCATGATTTGCTTGTAAATCATAAGCTTGTTATGAGTTGAGAGAGTCGATTTTCTACCAATGAGCCATTTGTATTTTCTTTATTTTATATCTAGTTCTTCTCTTTACTTTTTTACATGCTTCTTCCAATGTAATTTGGCGTCGAGAGTCATCCCAAGATACTTGGCTTTATTCGCGACGGGAACTCTTTGTTGATCTATGGAAACTGGCTTGTAGTTATAATTTTTATTTGTGAATCTTGTTAGAATCTTACTTATCAGGCAGATTTTTTAAAGTTAAACAAGATGACCAATACTCAAATCTATACCCCATAAACTCTGGTGTTCCTCAAGGTAGCATTTTGGGACCTCTTTTGTACTTGCAAATAATAAATGAAACTAAAAAAATCTGTAAATTGTAGTAAATTATTTGAACAAATGTATGAAAAAGTTGAAAAAATTTTCATTTGAAAAAAGAAATGCATGTTCCTCTATTTTTAACTCAACTGAAACTTTTTTACAGTTTTATTAGTTTTTTGTTTTTATATACATCGAGATTATTTTTATGTTATTTTGAATTTATAACGAGCTTTTTTACACAGCAAATCAAACATATTAGCTAGGTTGACACTAGTATTTCGATCTGGCTAAAGATCTCATCAGAACCCGAAGTTTTAGAAAAGCTAGAGCCTCCATAATAGGCAGAACTTTAACAAAAAACCTATTAATCATCAATTTTGCTCCATTCTTGTCTTCATAGCAATCAAGCACGTGGTAAGGGTCTTTTCATAACAACCATCATGACGTTACTAAACTTTGAAGACCAAAAATTGTTCTATTCATATAAAATACAAACTGTAAACTACATAATATTCTGAGTGTATATTTTACATTTGTCCACAAAGTTTTAATTTAAGTAACAGTTATGCTTCCATTTGTATTTCATACGATTAACAATAATTACTGAAACACATTTTTTTACTATTTTTTACTATTTCTATTTTTTACAATACTTATTTGTCAAAATTAACAAATTTAAAAAATTGGTAGAAACCACTTCTGAACTTAACCCTCTAACAGGTAAGGCTGCCTCAGGGCAAATGCGTCAAATGAGCGTTTTATATTTAGAAATTAATATATTCCGATGGAAAACTAAATTCGATAAATATTTTGTGAAGAAATTCTTCGTGTGCCGTCCACGGTTTGGAAGCAAGAAAGCTTCAAAATCAAAATTTCGTAAAATTTCAAAAACTAATTATTTTTAAAAAAAATATAGTTTTCAAAAATCTAAAAAACCAATTTAAGTTGACTAAAAACTCTTTATAATAAAATATAAGTAATATTTAAGCTTTATCTTTAATAATAAGTCCTTACTTTAATCCAAGGACTCACAGGATTTTGACAGGATTCCTCTAAAGGACATTATCTTAACTTATAAACTAATATACGGATTGTTATGAAATTTTACAGAAAGAAGACATTAAGTATTATTAGAAAAGTGTTGAAGTTTGAACAATATGAATTGTAGTTTAGATACTTTTTCGCCTAATTTCGCTTTTTATAAAAAGCGAAAATCACGATATCTTCTTAAATAGGAGCAGAAAAAAAATAGTTTTTCGAGGATGATTATATCTTGGTTAGAGAAATATTTTTTGTCAAAGACTTCTCTTTTATATGCTTTAGTTTTCAAAATGCACCCTAAAATATTTTTATCACCTTTTGCACTTTATATTATCAGTTCCACACTAAAAATGTGGATTATAAGTAAAAAACAGCAATAACCGCGATTTGGCAGTGTATGCCAAATCGCCGTTATAGGTTGTTCAGAAAAAAGTAGAATTTGTTATCAAATTCTACTAATATGTGCCTTGAAAGACAAGAAGCCCTTAACAAAATTCTTAATAAATTTAGCTAATGGTTTTCAAGGCAGGGTAACAAACAAGCTAACATTTTTGAGTAGTATTTTATTGGGACTATTAAAAAAATATATAAAAAAAAAATTAAAGGAGATGCAAATTTGTAACAGAAATTATGCTATATTTTTCTCTATGATTATAAAAAAAACTCTATTTATAATTTGAATCATTAATTTTAACCCCATTTTTTTCCTTTTGTGTAATTTAGAATATGTATTCCTTTCTGTTTTTTTTTAATATTACTCGAAAAATATTAACCAGTTTTTACCCTGGTCTTAAAAATCGTTAGCTTTTATAACATTAAAATTTTGATAATGAATATTTATCTTGAGGCCTTCAAACCTATTTTTAAGGCACATATCAGAATTTGATAACAAATTTTAACTTTTTCTGAACCATTTACCACGGAGATTTGGTATTCACCTGTCTTTCCGTCTATTGCGTATGCGCTAACGCAAATGCACTATCTCAAGGTTATAACTGTTTTAGAGAGCACTTAAAATAAGCTTTCCAAACAGAATAAACTTGTACGTATTAACTTATTTTTGCGGAAGTTATATCAAATTGAAAATTAAATACATGAGTATTTGTTACCCGTACGAAACTCAAGTTGTTAGGGTTGATATTCGTCCATATATTGGTCTTTGGGTATATGGAGTCACATACACTTCCTTATATGTTCATATATGAGTGCTTTTTGCACATATGGAATTCCATATACTTACACATTTGCCCATGTCCTCTTTTGCGAATATGAAATTTCATATACATCCATATATGTCCATGCATGATCTCCTTTTTCAAATATGAAATCTCATATACCTCCATATATGAGTATCCTCTGCATATGTGGAATCACATATACTTAAATATTTGCCCGTATATAAAACATATATGTCCATATTTGTTCATATACGCTAACATATATGTCCATATGTGAACATATTTGCACATATATGAACTGTTTTTAACCGGGTGATTTAAGTTTTTCTTGTTTGGTATTCTGTTAAAGAATCAATGAAAATAAAAAAATTCTTTAAAGTATATTATGTTCTTGTATCATAAAAACACGTTTTTTAAATCAGATTATAATTTGCAGAAAAAAAAAACGAAAGTTATATTTTATTGTAATTAATTTCATTTAAAACTTATTTACCTTTGAAAATGTTGAATATAAGCAAATAATTTGAAATATTTAAAAAGGTCTTTTTTGAGTTTTAATGAATGAATAAAAAATAAAACTTATAAGCAAAACTTTGGTAGTGATGTCTAATTATTATTGGAAATGCTCTTGGGTTTTTACTACACCACCCAGTGTAGAACCGGTAAAGATATGTCATTACTTTTCTCACTAGCAGCTTAGGTTAGGTTAGGTCGAAAAGAGGATTCGGAGAAGGGAAAATGCTTCCCTAATCCGACTCAAGTCGCTGAGGACTTACACTTAAGCCAGAATGTCGGCTTGTTGTGCGCTCTAAATAATCGGTCCTATGTCACCTTCCTACCCCAGGAACTCCGTCGCACTGACGAAACTCCTCAACTGACGAAACTCCATCCTATGCCCCTAAGATCCCCCAATGTGTATTTCGACTCGGATCCCGGCAAATGCCGGGCATTCACAGATATAGTGTTCCAAGGTCTCCTCGTCCTCCCCACAGGCACACTTCCGAGTCCGCCCTACCAATACGGTGGAGATGGGCCCTATGTATCGAGTGTCCCGTGAGGATTTCCATCAAAAGACTCAGTTCCTTCCTACTGAGATTCAGAATTTCTCTCGTCTTGTCCGTGTCCGGGTTGCCCCAGAGAATACTCGTAGTACTGCCAACACCCGCATTTTCCCAGATGGTTCTATGCATGGTGTCAGCCCAGTCCACCAGCTCCGTCTTGAGAGCTCGAAAAGGTTTAGCGTTCCCCAAAGTGACTAATTCCAGGGAAGATCCTCCCCTAGCCAAATCATTAGCCACTTCGTTCCCCGCTATACCACAGTGTCCCGGCCAGAGTTCGAATTTAAACACTATCAAACGTTTTTCTATCGTTCTGTTTTGCTTTTTGCTGAAACTCAACACAATCATTTTGTTGTGCACAGTAAACATAAACAGAACATTTCTTTATTTTCATTTTGATTTCTAAACAGAACACAAACACTTTCACAAACCAGTTTTCGATGAGAGACCGAACTAAACGATTTTGTTCTGTTTGGCCAATATTTCAAACAGTTTGATTTTGTTGTGTTTATGGAATGGAACAAAACTATTCGTAAACCGTTCTTAGTGTTTATGTCATATTACAAGTGAAAAAAATTTCCTTTAATTTTATGAATAATTGCATTAGTTTAATAAAAAGTTTCAACGGAGGAGTTCCAGTGAAATTTTTATAAAACTAATGCAAAAAAACATTGATAACATGCAGAAAAACCTTTTTTTTATTCTGCCAACCACAACGTTAAAAACGCGTTTTAATGTTTAAGTTGAATGAACACTAAAAAATAACCACTACGAAATAATAATGTTTGACGAAAGAAACATTTTCGTTTTGTTCCGTTTGTTATATTACAAAAAACGATTTCAGCACTTGTGTTGTGTTTATAAATACGAACGAAACAATAGAGATCGTTGTATTGGTTTTTTTGATAGCAACGTTATGTTAGTGGTACATACATTTTCGAACTCTGGTCCCGGCACACATATAATCTCAATGCGTCCCCGTGCAGAGAAATCGTTAATTTCCACTTTACACCTGAGTATCGTCATTGATCCCACAGAGTCCGTAGATAAAGCTCGTATAGCCGCTTGTCTATCCGTGAAAATCATAATATCACCGGTCAAGCCCATGATATTCACCTGCTTAATGCACTCCGTAATCGCGGTGACCTCCGCCTGTAGTACGGTATTATGGTCAGGAAGACGGAAGCATTTGCGTACATCGAAGTCAGCGTCACAGAAGCCCAGACCCAGACTAGCAGCTTACCCTCTTTATTACTTTAACAGAAATAATAAGAATTTACAAATAACTAGTAAATTTTCCCATTATTTCAATACCAAAAGTAATGCGTTACCAATAAGTACTTTTTTTATCATTATTTTAAATATAAAGCAATGATCTAAAAAAAATTTTAAAATCTATTTTTAGACCCATTATTTTTTAAAATCTAGTAATTGCATATATACCTATTTATTTTGGATTCTTTGTTAGCTGGAAAGTAATGACATTTTGTATAAGCAAGTCAATTGTAATTCTACAAAGTTTGTGTGTCTAAAAAAACATTAACATATAATTGGTTATACAAGTACAACTAAGAAATGTAGTAAGAACAACTAACAATACCGTTAAAGCTACTGACAATTTTTTACTACAAACATTTGGAACAACTGTTAAAAACTACTGTTTTTAACATTTTTTTTTTCTTTTTTTAAAAATATTTTTTTTTTTTAAATAGTTGCTTTTCAAAAATAGTTGTTTTAACTGTTTAAAAACAACTAACAAATGTAGTAACAACAACTAACAATGCCGTAAAAAACTACTGACAGTTTTTTACTACATATATTGTGAAACAATTGTAAAAACTGGTAAAAACTACTGTTTTTAACAGTTTTTTTCTTTATTTTAAAAATATTTTTTAACAAAAAAAAATATTTTTTAACAAAAAAAAAATATGTTAGAAAGTGTTTTGCAACCGTCAGATAATGACAATCGTAATTAATTTTTTATATTAATTACTGTAGAATATTTCTTTAGTTAGTCTCTTTACAGGAAGAAGAAGAAGAAAACATTTTTATTGAAAAATTTTACGGACACAATGGATACACCAGACTGCCGCAGTTTCGTCCCCCTCCTGGGACTCGTCAGTGGTTAATTTATGTGTCAATTGAACAAAGTATTTTATATTGTTAATTTTGCTCTATATGAAAAACTTTTTATTTTTTGGTGTCGTACTGTGATTTGAACTCACAGTCTTAGCATCAAAGCTATGCATCGTAATCTCACCTCTTAACCAGTTGAGCCACGGTCGACACAGCGTTGACTGCGACTAAATTGGAGTTTGGTCACACTACGTACACACAAGTATTGTTTTGATCAGAAGAGACAGAATTAGCTAATACCAATGCACAATTTTTTCTTTCAATTTGTATTTTATACATTCAACTTGAAATTCAAAGTCAAAGTTCCAAACGGTACTCCAGTTATAACGTTTTTATGCATTGAAGAAAAACGAAATTTTCTAATTATTATTTGCAAACTGTGAGCATAAAAGCTACTTACGTGTTAAAAAAAAAAATGTTTTTTAAAAAGTATTTTATATAATTAATTTTTTGGGGGTTTTTTTTTAATTAGTTTACTGCTCAATTTCATTTTTATTTATATACAATCAAGAAAATGTACGTATGCCGCCAAAAAAAAAAACGCGTGGTATAATTTTTTAAGCCGAGTTTTCATTCTTACATCAAGTAGAAACTCAGTCGGCTTGTAGACTCTATTAATTTAAAATTTTATTAAACATTTAATTTAGACGACCGTGGAAAATGCATTAAATTTGCGAAATTTTAAATTATTTCCGCACATAGCTGATGCGCTTGACTAAAGAAAAATTTTAATACCGAAATTGATTTGAACATAGTTTTCCCACACTATTGAATTTTTGCTAAAACGCGAACTAGTGCAAATTTCGAAAAGAGAAGAAACACGTATTTACATAAATCGACTAACGAATTAAATACGTCAGCTTGATATTTATATAACTAAAATCTCTGTACAACAAATGTAAATTCCTTTTTTTTATTGAATATCCCTTCAAAAAGGATATGTCTTTTCATGCTTTGGCGTTTTAAAATACCCTTGGACGCGCCTTAAAAAAAACCTTTCATAAGCTACTGATATTTAGTTAGTTAAAATACAAAAATTCTTTGAAAAACTAAAAAAAGTACCTTTCTTAAAAACGGCCCAGGTTACGGGATCTTAATGCTTGACACGAAATATTTGCGGAATCGTCAAAAAAACAAACCTAGCTACATTTTGAGCGGTGGACAAAAAAACACTTTTTTGTTCTCCATACAAGGTGATTCGATCTATTGTACATAAGTGAAAAATAAAATTCAAATTCATTACGTCTTCACATGCGACAGATTAATGAAAACTTATATCTTAATATGTAAGAAAATAAAAAATATTCTTTCATTAAAACTTTTTTAGGAATATGAGTTTAGATGATTAACTTTCTCACACGAATAACTATTATAATTAAAATCTATCTCAAATTTTTTCAAGATAATTAGAGTTATGTTGAAGGGGTTAGTACCTTTTAAAAGGTAAAAAGACAAACGGACCACCACTGGCAAGGCACTTAAGCTAGTGGTACAAGTGCTGGCAAGAGTGCTTTCCCAATCCCAAAATTATATCATCATAAGACAAACATAATTAGACGGAAGAAGGTGGTCGCAATTTTTGTTTCCAAAAAAAAAAAATAAAAAAAAAAATAATCTAAAATATTTGGGACCTCTGGGATTCGCACCCTGGCCGCCATAGTTTCAGCCGACAGCTCTATCCACTGAGCTAACAAGACATATAATACTTGATAGCTTAAAACATAAGTAAATTATAACTCCTGGGTAACAGTTGAGTGATCAAATATGTCAGCACTGGCATAAGGTTTGAAGAAAACAACTTGTCAACGTTGGGAAAACAAAAATAAGTTGGTCTTAAAAGAGCTTTTCCAGTAACAAAAAATCGATATTGAATGAAAAAAAAATATATTTAAAAGTATAAAAAAATAACAAAAAAAAATATTTTCTAGAAACGGGGATCGAACTCGAAACCTTCCGATTAAAAATTTTTTAAGCAAAGCATCATAATTTTTATAAAATAAATGCTTTACCAGTGCTAAGACTTTTAAGCCGTTGGTAATTTCTGACTGTATAACACTGGGAAAACACCTTTTCTCAACGTTGATACAGTGGTCTTAGCCAATTCTTTGCCAATGATTATTTCTGTAGACCAATGAAATGATTTTAAAACAAATACTGGCAAAACGCTTTTTGAAATCGCTGGTAAAGTGTCTTAAACAAGTGTTATGCCAGTCGTTTATTTACAATACCTAGGTTAACCATTGGTATACTAGTGCTTGATTTTTTGTACCACTGGCAGTTTCTGACTGGGTAGGTCTATAATATTTGATATGTATAAAAAAATATTGATGATTTTAGTTTTTTAATTTAAATTGCAAACTTTTTTAATATAAAGCAAAAAATTGATAAAAAGCCTTAACAAATAATATTTTATCTTTTTCTTTAGCGTTTTTCTCAGGTTCTATCCCCCTTAAACTATTTTTAAATTTACATAATATTAAACGAAAAATATTAAATGCATAAATTAACTTTCTTTGCTTACACAAATTTGAATTTTAATAGGCCTGGTTTTTAAAAACAAATAAAAAAATTAAGTAACCCCAACATCCTCCACCATTAATACAAATTTAGGTGACATTCAAAAACGAAAGTAAAAATTAACGTAAATTTTTAAAATTTTTATAAAAATTTGTATTCAAATTTCATTAAATTACGTACCCAGCAAAAACTTTCATCGTGAATGGTTAGACCTAAACATTTTTATCTTAAAATTTGATGAGTTTTAAATGATTTGTTATTTCACGAAAAAAAAAATATTTAAAAAAATCGTCGTTTATTGGTTCCCCCGCATAGTTTAGGGACATTTGCTTACTTTGGGGTCTGTCCTCAAAGTTTTCATACATCTAGCGTATAAGATGAGGACAATTGGTTCGATAAACCGCATAGTTAGGGACAATTTTGGCATACTACAGATGTCTTCATAGTATGCGCTGTGCATACATATATTTACACTCAAATAAAAAAGTTCGTAAAAAAGTAGTAAAATGATTTAGATCCCTACTTACAGTTTTTGTACTAATTTTTAGAACGAAATAATGTCCTGTTCTCTATTTACAAATTATATTTATTTAAACTGCTTTTCGTTGCTGAATATTTAAAAAAAAATTTTAAACCCGAGTTGCTAAAATTAGCTAAATTTTTATTTAATTTCCTCATATTTGAGAGCGACTTTTTTCTAGGTGAACATTTTTATAATTTAAAATATAAATACAATACTAACGGTTAATAAAAATAAATTAAAAAAAAAAAAAATGTAATGATTTTACCTAATCGATTTCCATAAAGAATTTTCTAAAATATTATTAAATTTTAGTAACGGCTACTAAATTTTCCAACTACTTTCACTTTACTAATAACACGATCCCCTCCAGAATTAAAAAAGAAAATTTGTTTATATATGCGGTTAAGGGGGCCGATTCCCGTGGGTCCCTCCAGGGCCCAAAAACCGGTAAGCGTAGTAAAATACAAGTGTGGTGGGTACTAAATAAAAGGAAATTTCCCCAGGATTTCAGAAATGGTATTAGTTTTAGGATCTATGATACGTGAAGCCATCTGTACCCGTTTACAAATTTTGCCTGCAGTGCAATTTTCGAAAACACTTATAAATACATCGAAATTACACACAATAAAATTTTTTGATAAAATCGCAAAATGGAAAAAACTTTACTCAGCCAAGCCAGCGAAGCTACTAAACTGCCTATCAAAGAAAACCCCTAAGCGCAGAAACATTTTCCTCATCGAAGCCGGGTTTGAACGGACTGGAGGAGAAAACCCTTAAGCCAATAAATTTTGCACTATCACCTCCACGCGGTTATGCCTGGGTAATATTGTAGTTGACGAAAATTGTAAAATTCATTAAACAGTAAATTTTACAAAAATAACCAAATAAAAAACACTAAAAACTTCCTCCCCATTTTTGTACTTAAAATATACTTAAAATAGCTCTAGATCATGGATCATAAAAATTATATAATTTTAGAAATCTTGAGGAAATTTCCTTTCATTTGGGTACCACACTTATATGTTTCCACGAATACCGATTTTTGGGTCCCGGCCCCGAAAACCGAAGATAGAAAAAAATTTTGTTTTTTAATTTCATATATAGAGCAATTCCATATGAAAGCGATCACCTTTTGGACGACCCCTCTCCGATTTTAAAATAAATAGTCTCAGTCGATTGCCCAGCAAAAAATAATGTACCTACATATTTTTTTTTTTTTTTTATAGTGACTGGTTTCGCTTTAAGAATCAGCAATAAAAAAATGGGCCCGACTCCTTGTTTGGACAGGAGAAGAGCATTTAAGAGACCACCTTGTTCTCATTGTTTTTATATTTTTTATAATTGAATTATTTTTAATTATTTAACAAGAAAATTAGGAAAATTTTATTTTTCAATTAAAGAATTCATTAAAACAACTTTCAATGAGGTCCCTTATGAAGAATTCTTCAATTTTGTCACATGTCATATGGAATTGCTCTATAGTGACTGGTTTAGTGGTGGTGTGCACCACGAAACCAGTTTAAATTTTAGACATTTTAATATAATAATTTAATTATTTTACCGCACCACGTGCTAGCTCTTCAGAAACAGATAAATGACTAATTATTATAAAATACCAACCACAATAGGAAACCACTCGGGAAAACTGGTACAGATTGTTTATAATCCATCATATGAAACCTTCTGCATTACAACCTGCATCCTTATAAGGGATTAGGGTAAGCTGATTACAACCCGCGAGTTACATATATAAATGCTAACAAAACCCCAGACAAGTTCGATGAATTTATTAATAAACTAGGCCAGAGTAACAAACTCTAAATATTTAATGTATTGTCAGCACCGGAAGTTTACGAAATTAATAAATAAAATATTAATAATCAAAATGCTGACAATACAATGAATTGGGAACACATTAATTCATTAATAAAATATTAATGCTGTTAATACAATTATTATAAATTGTTAATAAGTAGCTATAAGAAAATTGTAATACCAAAAGTCAGTCTGAATCTTGTCATCTAATAAAACAGTCGAATAAAGTCTTAATCATTTTTTTAAAAAACCCATTTGTGTAAATTAATTATTAAAGTCGCGTGGACTAGCGTTACCAAACGTTTCCTTCAATAAATCTATTGTGGCACGAGCTGTGTGCCGTGTTGCGCCATCTTGTTGAAACCACAGCTCCTGTACCTCATGGTTGATCAATTGATGAACGAAAAAGTGAGTAATCATGGCTCTATAGCGGTCACCATTGACTGTAACGTTTTTTAAGAAGTACGGACCAATAATTACACCGGCCCATAAAGCACACCAAACGGTCAGTTTTTCTGGATGTAACGGTGTCTCAATATACACTTGACGATTATCATTACTCTAAATATGGCAGTTTTGTTTATTGACGTATACATTTAACCAAAAGTGAGTTTCATCGCTAAACAAAATTCGCAATAATCGTGAGCGATACTTATTTCGAACAAATTCATGATTTTCAAAATATATTTGTACAATTTGGAAGCGTTGTTCCGGTGTCAGTCTATTCATGTTAAATTGCCAATCCAAACTAGCCATAAATCACTTGACAGCTGACAAAATCGCCGCCAGTTAAAAAAGTGTTGCCAACTTAAAGTTATATACCTGTATAAAAAACACCCTTTATTAATAATTTAAAGAACGTATATATTTTTAGAAATATCGTTTTCTTCTAAATACCGTTTACAAATTTAAAATCGGATAAAAAAATTACTAAGAAGCAAATGTTTTAAAGCGCCATTCGCTAAAAATACTCTTTTATTGTTATCTCGAACATTTGAGGGTATATTGCAACTTCTCAAACCAGTTTTGTAATACACTCACCTAGACTTACAATCTACACTAGGTCATGTGACGAGCGATTTAAATTTGAAATTTTTCTATAATATTAAGTTTATTCTGTAACTTTTATAGAATTTTATATTTGAGTGAAGGCTATAAAAATTTTCAACTAAAAAAAAAGAAAGAAATTAGTAAAAAATATTTATTAATTTCACCTGCTTGAATTTAGAATACTGGTAATCTATTTTGCTAAAATCAGCAGCGAAAATTAGTGTACAATAGATTAAAGTGAAAACGTTTAAAAAAATTATTGTGCACAAAATCTGTTAATTGGAATATAATATAATTTACTGTGTACTAAGATTTAGTACAAAAACTGCAATAAATTAGAATACAAAACGTTTTAATAGTCTTTCTAATAACTCTTTTCTGAGTACCGTTACTTGAAAATCTTTAGAGTAATCATATGAAAAATTATCGCTTTTAAGTCTTAATGTCACTTTGGAAATTACCAAAGTTATTATTTCTTCACTTCATATTATTTAAGCATCACGTAAATTTTAAAATCAAATTAAATTAACAAAATTTATTAAAATTATTCATATTCATCCAACACGAACATACAGTAGTTAAACAAAACATTATGACCGTTAGCGTTTTTACCGCAATAAAAATTTCAGACAATTTAAGAGACTCAAAATATGAAGTCAATTTTTGGATACTTTCTCGAATTGTTAAAATTTTTTTACTTTGCTTAAAAATTTAATTTTGCTGCCGAATTTTTGATGGGCCAACCCTGCACTTAATTACTATGTAGGTAAAGACCACTACAATTGTAGTTGAAAACAAACGAAATTTCACTTAAAGAAAGGACGACTTACATTACAGTAAATTCAACTAACATTCTCATTTGTTTTTAATGTTCAAAACATGACTAACAATTGTAGTAAAAATGAACCAAATAGTAGTAAAAAACAAACAAACATTTATTTTTGTTGTTGTTTTTGTTTTTTCTTTGATATTTTAAATTTTGAATCTCGCTCCTAGACGAGGACAAGAAATTCTCATTGAGTTTGTGATTTAACATAACAAATATCTCTAGAAATTCTAATAACAAAGTCCCCTGAAGATTTCCTTGGGCAGGAATGAAATCCGGATAGGGACACGCCTACATCAGATTGCTTTTCACAATTTGTTAAATAAGTTTTGGGACTTTAGCACATTTAATACTATAAATGCAATTAATGTTTATCCCGATGAAAATAAATTTAAATAACAAATATGCAGGTGCTTGTGCAAATTTAAATGTAACTGACACTAATAGAAAACATATGATTTTCTATTTTTGATTTACTTGAATAAACGTCACTACATTGCTAGGTCTGTCAAAAAAACAGAGTAGTATTTGGAAGATGACAAAGCCAATTGTGACAATTTTTTGTTGTTGTTTTTGTTTTTTTCTTTGATATTTTAAATTTTGAATCTCGCTCCTAGACGAGGACAAGAAATTCTCATTGAGTTTGTGATTTAACATAACAAATATCTCTAGAAATTCTAATAACAAAGTCCCCTGAAGATTTCCTTGGGGCAGGAATGAAATCCGGATAGGGACACGCCTACATCAGATTGCTTTTCACAATTTGTTAAATAAGTTTTGGGACTTTAGCACATTTAATTACTATAAATGCAATTAATGTTTATCCCGATGAAAATAAATTTAAATAACAAACATTTATTTTTTTTTAAATAACAAAAAACAACTGTAAAAAATTAATGTAAAGTCATAAAACAGTCATTTGATGTGGGTTGTTTTTTTTTTAAATGAACTACAAGGTTAGTAAATATTATAATTTGTTCTACAAATGACTGACATTTTCATTAAAAATAAAGAAACTGTATTACAACCCAAACAACTGCATATTTTTAAAGCAGAAGTTCCCTGAGGGTGTGTTAGATTTAGATTCATGAAAAAAAGTACTCTTAATTTTTTAAAAATTTGGGGTCGCTACCAGACTTTGAAAATTTTTCCGATTTTCAAAAAGGATTTATTTTCATAAAAATTGTTTATTATGATGTGATCAAGATTATTCAAGTTCAAGATCATTTGTTTTATATTAAACAAAAAAGCGCGCAATGTTTATTTATTAATTAAAAATGTATTCATCCGCTAATTTAATGCAGACTTTTTCTGTTGACAGGTCCTTACATGTTTTATTTCGCGTCACCGAAAATATTCAGAAGACCAACCTTGCGGAAAATGAACCAGCCACAGGTATGGCCACGTTGTTAGTCATTTTTTAAACTTTTAAAAAAATGACAATGTTAATTAGTTTACTGAAATGTTGTCGTCCTTTCTTTAAGTGAAATTTCATTTGTTTTTAACTACATTCGCAGTGGTATTCTAAGAGAACTTTTAACAAGGGCTTGTCATATTAGGTGGCAATTGCTACCTTGTGATGTGGCGAACAACTTGACGAATGTATGCTATCACCGTACATACTCAAGTTAGAAGTCGGTAGTGATAAAGTAGAGTCATTTTAGAATTTATGTGATATGGACCAGTAGGAAAATAATTATAACCTCACTGGTGTAGCTGTACATATCGATGAAAACTAGTCACATATTAAGCGCGATCGTTCCTTGTACTGAGGAAATGTGAAAATTTATTTAAATTTAATACATTTTTTGAAAATCATTTACTTTTTTAAGACTATCGTATTAAAATGATCGTATTAAATAAAATTCCTTGGTAGTGTGAAAATCACGCGATTAGCCCTAAAATACAACTTACTTTTGTGTAGAGTTACCTCAAAAAACTATGGCAACTCTATACAAAAATCTGGCAACCTCACAAAATTTTTAGTTTCTTTTTTAGACAGCGTGCACTTCATTCTAAAACGGCTTATTATATTTATCGCCATAAATTTATACCGTACTAGGTCCAAATAATACAAGTTTTACAGAAAATGTAAGAAAATTAAACTTTGTAAAATAAATTTTTAATTTTTAGGGAAAACTCGTCAAATTTAGAAACAAAACGCAAAAATTTTTATTTTTTATTTGAATATAGAAAATAAAATATGCAATTAAATTTGTGAAGGCTCATAGTCTACGAAAAATTATTTAAAATTTTGAAACAGCAATTGAATAATATTTGGGTTGTTCTTATTTTTAAACAAAATTTTTAAAATAATTAGTTCGTTTCTATACAAAATTTAATTATATTTAATTTAGCAATTTTAAAATAGTATTCGATTTAAAAATTAAAGATTTAAATAAAAAATATTTGACAATTCTTTACCTGTAAGTGAGGAGTAACATGTTGTCAAAGTAAGTTACTATCTTGGTTGTACTCCCAGAAAACAGTGTTGACAATCGAATTTGTTGCCAATCGAATGATTCCGTTGTAGTAACCGAATTTTTCAGTTGTGACCAAAGAATTTTCGTTGAAACAAACAAAATTTGGTTGTTACAGTCAAATTACTCATGCATCGACAAATTTACTGTTCTCACAACTAAAATATTCTGCTACCACAACTTAATCATTCGCTTGACGACGAATTTGAATTTTTATTTGTTTGGGTGTAATAGAAAAGTAACACGCTACCGACCTTAATTTCTTATTCCCAAACCTATTACCGGGTACTAGAAAGTTTTTTAGGATATATATTGTATATATCTTTCTAATTTCCTTGCACAAACAAATTCATAACAACATTAAATTATTTGCAGTGTTACCAATTTGGAGATTTTCCAGCTAGATTTGGCGGTTTTTTTCTTCCTAACTTGAGGGTTACACGATCAAGTTTTAATACACTCACACTTTTTTACCAATCCACTCACACTTTCTAAAATTAAAATGAACTTCCTTCGGATTTCTCTTTCAAGTGGAGTGTATCAATCTACGTTCAAGAAAACAGCTGATTACAATTCTTTGGAAGTTGTTTTTGTTTTTCCTCTGACGACGACATCTTGAAAAATTAAATTGCTTTCAACTTGCGTGCAGCCTACGTCACAGCTGTCAACTTATTTTGACAAACAGTATATGTAAAAGACTATCAAGAAAATCTTGATCGTGTGGCTGCAGTGTTAGCTGGTAACAAAGTGATTTAGCTTTTAGCTGGAAATGTAGCGATTTTTTTAAAAAAGCTGGTTTTAGCTGATATTAAAAAAATTCTAGTAAATAGTGTCGTTTCCAAAATTAACACATAAATTTAAATAAATACAATGAAACACATGAAAAGCCATAAAAACTAGTACAATTTGTTATTGTGGTGTCTTCTAATGCAATAAAAGATAGTATGTCAAATCGGTTGCAGAGAAACGTAAAAGTTATTTGAATTGCACTGTAGTGGAGAACACTGATTACCTAGGCGAAGCATTGCGTTATTTCTATACAATTTTCCCAAAATTTGAAATTTCGAAAACAGTTACTTTTTATTTCATTTATTTATTTCGTATACTCAAAATTATCCACATATAAAATTCTGACTTCATCGGATATCATTAACCCACTTTAGCATGGAATTCAAAATGAACCGCAAATTTGATAAAAATAATGCAAAAACGTCTTTTTTTAAATTAATTTTAAAGATTTTTTAGAATGCCTAATTTGAGATGACGAGTGCTATTAATAATATTTTAGGTATTTTAGGTGTTATTAAAAACAAAAAAATTAATTAGAAAAATGGTAACTCGAGTTTGTTTTTGCAGCGACTCCTTTCTAGAACATTTTATGAAAATAGAAAATTTTTTGAAAAATTTTTACTTTTTTCTTGAAAGTTTGCATAATTTTCAGAAAAATACTACCTAAATTTACTAAGACTACACAGAAAAAATTATCAACCTAAAATATCTAATTAAAGATTTGATTTGAATTTAATTTGTTTCTAAACAAATATTTAATTGAATCAATTAATATTTTAATTGACTTTTAAATATATACGGTGGCGCAAAAGTAATCCTCCTATCAGAAAATGCTATACATAATAAATACATAATAAAAAAAAAAAAATCGGAAGGTTATTTTTGCGCCACCTTATATAAATACATATTTTATTTTAGACGCAATTATCATATGACTCAGCATTGTAAAAAACACACCACCGTATAGATCACACACTTTTTTGTGGGTATCATATTTTTTTTTTTTTTTGTAGAAGTTATTTATAACTTTTTTTTCCTTCTTAATTTTAATTACAGGTTTAATTGATAGTATCATTGCCGTGATAGATGCAAAATCAATTAAAATATTAATTGATTCAATACATTTTTAATTGAAACCCGTTTTGAGTTTTATCTGTGTTTAATTATCTTTGCGGTTATTTAAAAAATATTTAACTCTTAGTTGCCCGGGGATAAAAATATAAATGAAACTCAATTCATATAAAAAAAAAAATCTCAACTTAATAAAAATAATTATTTTAGGTAACTTGATCTACACAGGGTTAATGATCTCACCTTTCACCACTAAAATACCCACTAGGAAATTTACAGAATTATATCTTTCCGATTTTTATTAAATTTGGATATGCTATAGATGTTATAATCCCAATCTAATGTTTAGACCCCACCTTTTTAGTTTCCTAGTGGGTCTTTATGATGAAAAGTGAAAACATTAGCATGATATGGATTAAGTTACACAAAATAGTAATTTATCTGTTAACGGCTTCTTATTTTTTTCTGGTATTCATAGCTTAAATTAAGTTCCATGGGTCTTGTTTGTCCTCCGTCCACGAAGGGTTAAAGCTCTTTTGAATAAAAGTAAATATTAATATAGTCTTATTAAATTTAAGTGATATTTTTCCGAAAATTATGAAAGCTGTTATTCTGTGAATTTCCTAGTGGGTCGTTTTTTTTTTTGCTAAAATGATAAAAATAAACCCTATATGGATCAAGTTACATAAAATAATTATTTTGATCAAGATGAGATTTTTTTATCAATGTAAAAGCTCTACAATTTTGTAGTCATAATTAAAATTAAGTTTCATGTTTTTTTTTCGTCCCCTTAAAAGATTAAAGATATTTTAAACAACAATAAAGATAATTATAGTCTTAATACATGTAAGCGATATCTTTCCGAGAAAATCTATTTTTAAGGGACACCATAATGTTTAGTAAGCATAACTTATCAGGGCTGGAACTACTGCTTTTTCTAACAAACCTTTGATCAAGGACATAAAGGTATAATGTAAACCCACTGACCAGTGGGTTTGACCCACTGGCATTATAATTTAAATATGACTTCTGGCATATGACCTCCACAGCATGCTCGGACGTAGTCTAATCTGGAGGTTTAACTTTCGATGACTTTTCCAACAATTGTGGTCGTATATTGGCAATAACGCGGCGAATGTTGTCCACGAATTAGTCAATCGTTTCAGGCATATCGGCGTAGACTAGCGACTTCACATATCCCCACAGAAAATAGTCCAGCGGCGGAAAATCGGGATCAACGGCAATCTGGTTTTGGGCCCACGCACCGAATCTACGCCTTGCTAGGTGATCCTTTGGCTTCAATTGTTGCACGAGTTTGATTTTGTAAGCACGCAAACCAAGATCTTTAAGCAAAATTTTCCATAAAGTGGATGGACACATATCCAATTCCTGTGCACGATGGCGGATAGACTGAGTAGAGTCGTCACAAAAACTGTTTGCATTTTATCTGAGATATTCGGAATCGACTTTACATTTACAATTTTAACGTTTAATGAACATTTTTTTGATGCATATACAACTATTTGACATGTGCAGTTAATTTTGTATACAAAAATTTAAGAAATAGTTCATTATTGTTTTGCTGCAGTTAAAAAAAAATGCATACAAAAGTTAAAAAAACGACTTGTGGCGTTAGTCATGAGTTTATCTATACCACGGTCAGTGATTGCACAGAAAATTTCATATAGACGCAATCGAACAAATATTACATTATTCAAAAAATTCAAAAAACAGGGTCACTGACGAAGGTTCAGTACCAGAAACTGCGCAGTCTGATTCAGAAAAAATTGAAAATTTGCAATGTAGTTATGATTTTTAGAAAATACACTCATTATTCTCTACCACGCCTTTCACGACTTCATTATTGTTTGGCTGCATTACCAAAACAGCGAACGTAAAATCAAATCAAAAATATAACTGCTTTTAGAGGTTGGGTTCTAAAATTACCCTATTTCCAGTTTTTTCTGCCTTATTCATATTTCTTCCAAAGAAATTGTATATAAATTTTGCAGACATGGGCTACGCCAATTAGTAATTGAGTAATTTCCCTGTAAATAAATACCCAGATGTTGTTACTTGCCAACATGTTTTATATTCAAAATTTTAAAATTTTCTAAGGAAGTGTTTAAGCTCACAAGTGCGAGTGAAGGTGATATAGAAAAAAATTCAAAACTGAATGATAGTGAAATGTAATTGACGTCGTATATATTGTTATTTATTCGGGTTTTTATTTTGTTCGAATAAACCAATCAAACAATTTTTGATCATCCGATCAAACTTTTACTTTTTAAAAATTATTCGATTAATCGAACGAATAACGATAAAAAATAATTTTAGAAATACCGAAATATTTAAAGTATTTTACCCTGTCATCTGAAAATTTTAAGAATTGTGGCATCAATTTGAATATTATAACAATACCAATTATCAAATGCAATCATTCTAGACTATAGAAACGCCAAAATATTTCTCAATAATATGCCTTTTGGCATTATCTCGAGATGAAAAAATTACAGTTTTGAAAATCGTTGAAAAGTTAATTATATATCGGCGATAGTTTTGGTATATTGAGCTATGAAGATCTTATTGTAGTCACCGAAGAAATTACATAAATGGAATTCACAGTTTAAGTGCTAACATGCTATCGTCGTAATAATAATATTATAATTGTTTGATAGTTTTGTATAGTTTAAACTTCAAAAATTATGCTATATTTCAACGACATCACTTTGTCTGTGAATTCTTTTATATTGCTTGCTTGTTTGATCTTTACCCATTATTAAAGAGTCTTAATCATGGTAAACGATTAATAAAAGTTTTAAAATTTCAGTTATTTATTCGAAGAGTTTTGATTTTATTTTGTTCATTATCATTTTTTTTTACAATAAATTGGCAAATTTTCGAAAAATTTTATTAAAAGAAGTAATTTTTTAAATTATTCGTTTTATTCGAATATTCGTCAAAATTTATTCGAATTATACGTTACGTCATGTTTTTTAAATTGTTAGTTCGAATTTTCTTTTTGTTCGTTCGATTAATCGAATAATGTTTATTCGAGTGACCACCCTAATTAATACATTATATAAATTTGTTTCCATTTAACGGAACGTTTTTTTTTATTGCAAATATGCCGTTTAAATAATTATTTATTTTTATAAATTTTTCAAAATACTAAATTTTCCCATAAAAAATATGAAAAATGTATAAAATAAAGGGTCCGCCAAATAACTTTTTTTTTTGAACTCCTGAACCAATTGGACTTTGTATGGTGTCATACCAAGGTCTTTATGCAAAATTCGTCTCAATGATGTCTCCGAAATGTTCAATTGTTGAGAACGACGGTGAATTGATGTTGATGGCGCTTCATGCACACTTTCTGCCACAGCAGCAATATTCTCGGGTGTACGCACTGTTTTTGGCTTTTCACGCTTTGGTTTATCGATGAGGATGCCAGTTTCTTTCACTTTTTTCACAAGATAGCGACCATACGGACCATATTCCTTCAGCGGAAGGATAAAACTAATTATCTGTCAAATCAGACATGAGCTAAGTGTTACCATTCACGAAATAAGCACTAGTTGAAAAAAAAAACGTTAAATGGCGGACCCATTATGAACATATGAGCAATTTCATTTAATATTACCGTGAAATTAATCGATGTTTTCCGGTTTTGATAAAATTTTGTGAGTGTGTGCGGTAGTGAACGCAAGTATTATTTTTGCATAAAAAGGGGTATATACTTTAAAATAAATTTTTGGAAAAAATCCTTTTTTAAATTTTTTTTTATAGAAATAGATACACATGTATTCTAAATACCCTGAACATTTTAGAGGGGAAAGCTCCTTACTTAGTGAAATATTAGAAAAAATGTAGAAGTATGTACACCAGAAAATGTGTTTTTTTTCCATAGTAATGGTAGTTTTTCAATAGCAACAATTAAAAAAAAATTTGTGGATATTTTTTACACATCAAAAGTTATGACCTTTTAAGTGAAGTCCCTACCCCGCAATTTGAAGCTATAGGGTTGCCAGAGTTTTCCAAAAAAAAAAAAGTTTTTTAATACTTGCACACACTCACCTATTTTTATCAACATCGGAAAACCTCGATTAATTTCAAGGTGATATTAAATGGAACTGCTCATATATGAATGATCATATAAAATAATAAATGAACATATATGACCATATATGACCATATATGATATTATAAAAAAAATATATATGGCTATATATGAACTTTTTTAACCGGGTAGGTCTTCTGGAATTATTTTTATTTGGGCGCTACGAAATAACCCCCAATGAAATAACACTCAAACGACAAAATGAAATAACCCCCAATGAAATAAATCCCAAAAAAATGAAATAAGTCCCAACAAAAAAAAATGAAATAATACCCAAAAGAAATGAAATATTCCCCAAAGGTGAAAATGAAATAACACCCAAAATTTGGGGGTTGTTTCGTAATGAAATAACTCCCAAAGGAAGAAATGAAATAACCCCCAATGAAATAAGCTCCAAAGAAATGAAATATGTCCCAAATTTTTTTTATTTTTTGTTTTCATATTTTTGATTCTTTTGTTACACTGTTCAGTTTTTTGCGTGGCGGCCTGCGGCCGATCTTAGGGGTTTTCTCCTCCATAGGACGCGGCAGGTGGCTTCGCTGAATACAGTTTTCCTGCGCGCGTCTCATTATCTTCCCTAGTGTGACGCGCGCAGGGAAACTTTATTCAGCGAAGCCACCTGCCGCGTCCCATGGAGGAGAAAACCCCTAAGAGCGGCCGCAGGCCGCCACGCAGAAAAACTAACAAATATTAAAAAAATTTCACTTTTAGCAAAATGAAATATCCCCCAAAAAATATGAAATAACCCCCAAAATAATTGCATATGAAATAATCTCCAAAGAATTTAAATTTTGGGCTTTATTTCATTGGGGGTTGCTTCATAATGAAATAATCTCCAAACCGTAAGATGAAATAATCCCCAAAAAAATGAAAAAACCCCCAAACAATTTTACACAATTTTTTTGGGGGTTATTTCATTTTTGGCCGTTGGGGGCTATTTCATTGGGGGTTATTTCGTAGCGCCTTTTATTTGTTTTAAATATTTTTTAATCAATTTTGACGATTTCTTTGTTTCAATTTAATAATTTTTTTTACTTATTATGGTTTACGAATGAGTTTTAATAAAATATGAAAACAATTTGTAAAATCACATCTAAGCTATAAAATCAAAATCAAAAAAAAAAAATTTAAACATTCATAAAATTTTGCTTAGGTGCTGTAAATATAATAAACAATATTTCATTTGATTGTTTTTAGCATCAATAACAGCAGCCAGCAAATGATTCCATAGCAAATTTATTTTTAAGTGAAAGTTATTTCTTATAAATAAATAAATAAATAGTATAGGTTGTAAGTCCAGCTGAGTGTATTACAAAACCGGTTTGAGAAATTGCAATATACCCTCAAATTTCCGAGATAACGATAAAGTTGCAATATACCCTCAAATATTTAGCCAGTTTGAAATACTAGTATCAACCTAGCTAATATGTTTGATTTGCTTTATTTTGTAAATATACGGAGGCTGGAAGCTCGTTAGAAATTAAAAATGACATATAAATAATCCAGATGTATATAAAAATAAAAAACTAATAAAACTGTAAATAATATTACTTGATCTAGAGTAAAAACTTAAACTTTTTATATAAAAAGAACATTTTTGGTCTTCAAAGTTTAGTAACGTCATGATGCTCGTTAGGAAAAGATCCTAGTCACGTGTTTGATTACTAATAAGACAAAAATGGAGCAAAATTGATGATAGTAGGTTTTTTGTTAAAGCTCTGCTTATACTGGAGGCTCCAGCTTTTCTTAAACTTTGAGTTCTGATGAAATCTTTAGCCAGATCGATATACTAGTATCAACCTAGCTAATATATTTGATTTGCTTTATTTTAGTAAATATACGGAGGCTGGAAGCTCGTTAGAAATTAAAAATGACATATAAATAGTAGAGTGTCTCACCAAAAAAAGTGCTCCATGTACCCTCCTAAAAATGAACCTTGGACTTTTTTAAGATGACATTTGAAATATTTCGGCTCCAGCCTTGACCTCTCGTGAGCTGGGCCATTTTGAAAATGGGTCTATTTTTGCATGTTTTGTTAATTTGAGAATCTGTTTCCTTACCAACATATACAATATGGGTATCATAAGGAAGGTTCTTTTTTTAATTTGCGAAAAAAATATGCCGCCAAAAAGTCGTGGAACGTTTTTTTTTTTCTTTCTTTAGTCCTATTTCCATCCATACATGATCTAGAAACTAGATCCGCTATCATATTAGAGTTACCATAAAATTGCATTTATTTATATTCCAGAGCACCGTGTAAAATGCATCTAATTTGCAAAACTCTAAATTATTTACATACAAAGATGATGTACTTGGCAAAAGAAAAAATTTGATACCCATATTGCCCTATTTAAAACGAAAAGTTACCACCCCATTGCATTTTTATCAAAACGCGAACTAACACGAATTTCAAAAAAAGCTGAGACCCGTATTTATTTAAATCGACTAAAGATTAAAATATGTTAATTTGGCATTTTTATTACAAACAACCCCGAACAAAAAATTCAAAAACCGTTTTTTTTTTTAAGAATATCCTTTAAAAAAAGGACATGGATGATCGTTCTTAGACAAATTGTATAAACAGTTGGACGTGCCTTGAAAAACCTTTCTTATGATACCCATATTGTATATGTTGGTAAGGAAACAGATTCTTAAATTAACAAAACATGCAAAAATGGACCCTTTTTCAAAATGGTCCAGCTCACGAGAGGTCAAATCTAGAGCCGAAATATTTTAGATGTCATCATAAAAAATACCAATGTTCATTTTGAGGGGGGTACACCTTCCATACAACTTGAGCAGCTCTAATAAATAGTCCCGATGTATATAAAAATAAAAACTAATAAAACTGTAAAAAATATTACTTGAGCTAGAGTAAAAACTAAAACTTTTTTATATAAATAGAACATTTTTGGTCTTCAAAGTTTAGTAACGTCATGATGCCCGTTAGGAAAAGACCCTTTTCTTAAACTTTGGGTTCTGATGAGATCTTTAGCCAGAACGAGATACTAGTATCAACCTAGCTAATATGTTTAATTTGCTTTATTTTTGTAAATATATGGAGGTTGGAAGCTCGTTAGAAATAAAAATAACATAAAAATAATCTCGATGTATATAAAAACAAAAAACTAATAAAACGGTAAAAGAGTACTTTTTGCGACTGGCGCTTTTAAACATTTGCTTCTGAGTCATTTATTTCCGATTTTAAATCTTTCTTAAAATATAGTGGGCTTCAATAATTTACAACACTTTGAGGTAAATTACAGTTTTTGCTTAGATTAAATGAAAACTACATCAATCAAATCTTATTGCATATATCACATTTCAAAATATATATAACACCACCAAAAATATAAAAAAAATACACTCAAAAAATTTGTTTGTCATATATTATAATTTAGAAAGGAAACCACGCTTATAATAGAAAACACGCGTTTTTTTGTCTGTTTAATGATATTTTGTTCGGCTTAGGGTTATTTAATTGCAGAAAATCATAGTAAATACTTTCACAAAAAAAAGCGTTGCCAAGTAATTAGTAGAATTTCAACTAATAAAGTTTATTCGCAAAAATTGTGCGAAAACTAGTAATACTTAACTTAAGTTAATGCAAGTTTTCTTAAAATTTTATGAAAATATCATATTATTTATTATAAGTTTTCATTATTTCGTTATTTTTTGTTAAACAAAGTTTTCTCTGTGTACAATCATTTTTGCGCTGGTGTTTATATTTTATCACATTTTTGATAATTGAATATTAAGATACACCTTTAAATATTGATTGACGAGCTATTTATAAATAAATATTTTTTAATTTTCTATTTTTTTAATATGATTTTTAATTTATTTCAAATACTGACATATTTATGTTGAATTCGTTTTTCTGACAGGAATTTATATTAAATATTTCTTTCATTTTTATAACAAACAGCAATTAATTAAAAGCCATTTTTTCAACTTTTTGTTATTTCGTTGAATTACCTACAAACAAAGTATGTGGGTAGAAAATACAAAAAAAAAATATGTAATAGTATAAAAAATGGTATGGAAATATTAAAGCAGATTAAAAATCGTTTATTTAACTTTTTTATTATTAACCTATGCCAATTTAGTAGTTGGTCAATTTTAAAAGGCTTATAATTGAAAAACTAACTATTTTTTTTTTTTTGAAAAAGTATGTTTTATCTATAACACAGTATAGACTATAAATTATTAATTCACGTTTTGTAGAGAGCCAACGTACCGCGATCTTCTATTTGGAGTATTTTATGCTTGATACCTCCAGTCATGCTTTGGTCGATATTGAAGTAAATTTGTTTACACTGCTTTTTCTACAATTCTTCAATGCATTTGGCTTCCCATCCGTTTTCATACACTATTTGGCAGGCCAACAAGAAATATGCTGTATTATATTTTTTCCTGTGCATTTTATTGAGAAGTGGATGAGATATTTGTCCATTTCAGAACATTTGACGAATTTTAGATCATATTTTTGCCTAATTTAATCATAGGTATATATTTTTTATAAAATTACTTATTTTCGAGCAAAATTTTTGTATCTTTTAGAACAAAATTATATTTTTAGAGCATATTTTTCCTTTATCTATTAATTTTTCTCTATCAACCAATTTTATTTTTCTGTTACAAAGTGTTTTGCAACCGTCAGATAATGACAATCGTAATTAATTTTTAATTAATTACTGTAGAATATTACTTCAGTTAGTCTCTTTACAGGAAGAAGAAGAAGAAAACATTTTTATTGAAAAATTTTACGGACACAAGGGATACACCAGACTGCCGCAGTTTCGTCCCCCTCCTGGGACTCGTCAGTGGTTAATTTATGTGTCAATTGAACAAAGTATTTTTTATATTGTTAATTTGCTCTATATGAAAAACTTTTCTTTTTTTTTTACTTTTTTTGGTGTCGTACTGGTATTCGAACTCACTGCCTTTCAATAAAAATTTTTTTTTTCAATATTTTCTGTTTTTTTCAACTTTGCCTTATTAAAATTAAGGCTTTAATGATTTAGGTATAACTTTTTCCTGTCTCCTATTTTGTTTGCAATTGAAATAATTTTCATAAAAGTTGCTAAAATTTTATTGAAAAATAAGTTTTAAAATACATTTTTTTTTTGTGATTTTAAAAACATGTTTTTTTAAATAGAGAGAATTTTCTTTTACGATTGTTCACTAAACCACTGAAGTGTTCTTTTCAAAAAAAATAAAAAATTTCATAAACTGTATGGAAATCTCACGGTTAAGGGTTAAAATGTGGGGTGTAAGATTTACGAGATTTGTTTGTAAACAAGGTTAAAGTAAACTAGGTTAAAATTTTCATACCGCATATTAATTTATTTGAAATCAGGGTTGGCAACTGTTTCATTCGGATATCGGTATTGGTTAACGGTATTTTGTGAATGTTTCGTTAGGGTATTTTGAGGTTAACATTATTTAAAATTATTTCGTTAGGTTATTTAAGGTTTATCGGTATTTTAAGTTATTTCATTGGTGTTATTTTAGGGTTAAAAATAGTTCCTTGAAACTATATTGGATCGTTATCAGTACTATAGGGTTAGTGTTTGTCAACCATGTCTCAAATATATGTCTCGAACGCTCTAACACGTCTCGATTAAAATTTCAGCCATCTTTAAAGTTTTGACAAAACATTTTTGTGTAGTGAATGAAAGCCATTGAATACTATAAAACCCCATCATTATCTCAATTTTTTGAAAATGTACCCATACCATATTCAAAATAAGTGATTTATTTACTGTTACCTAAAACATATTTTTTGAATAAAAAGAATAAAGCCTTCAGACATATTTTATAAACCACTGTCTTCGAAATAGCTTTCAGCTAAAAAAAAAAAATACGTGTACCTTAAAATTTTATTCTCTACAACATATACGAATTTCATTAAGATCATAAGGTTCCAATATCAATTCTAAATTTTTATCTGTATTTTGAATCATCATTATTCATATAATAAACAGCTTCAAAAAGAGCCAAAATAGCCATTTTTCGTAACTGTTTTCTCAAAATTGTGAGGTGATGGAAAACCTAGGATGCCGAATTTGAAATCTGGACATGAGAGGCTATATAAATCACATATCGACATTCAAAACGAGGATGCTTGTTGAGGTGTGTCATCTTAGAATTTTTTGTTTTTTGTAATATCTCGAAAAATATTAGTAAGATTTTAAGCATTTCA